>JAXDRA010000061.1:0-56080 GCA_034190875.2 Urechis unicinctus | reverse complement strand
CATAAAGCGGACGATGATGTCAGTGTAGCGAACGATACATACAGCTGACTGAAATATCAACGTAGGGTACTCATATACAGGGGTTGTAGCGAACTTCATATATCGGCTGAACTGAGATGGTCAAATGTAGTTGTAGTAACTCGAAATACAGCGGACACCGATGATTTAAGTGAAAAAAATAGTGAACTCTATATAACAGCGCACGATGATTTAAGTGTAGTGAACTCTATATACAGCGCACGATGATGTCAGTGTAGCGAACTCTATATACAGCTGAATAGCATGTCATTGAAAAGTAGTTTTTGCATAGACGGCTATAAATGTCAGTGTAGCGAAATCTACATACAACTGACTATGACATCAGCGTAGCGAAATCTACAAACAACTGATTATGAGGTCTGCGTAGCGCAGTTTTTAACACAGTTGACTATGATGTCATTGTACCTAATTCTTCATACAGCAGACTTTTATGTCAGAGTTGAGCAGGCTTTACAAATATAATTATGATGTCTCTGTAGCGCACTCTATAAACTGCGAACGATGATTTAGTGTAGCGAACTCAATAGGACGATGTCACTAGTGTACTCTATATACAAGCTGACTGAGATGTCATGTAGTGAACTCTATATACAGCGGAGATGATGTCAGTGTGGCGAACTTCATACATACAGCTGACTGATGATGTCAATGTAGCGAACTCTATATACTGCGGACGATGATGTGTCAGAGTAGCGAACTCTATATACAGCGGACGATGATGTCAGATTAGCGAACTCTATATACAGCTGACTGAGATGTCAATGTAGTAAACTCTATATACAGCGGAAGATGATGTCAGCGTAGCGAACTCTATATACAGCGGACGATGATGTCAATGTAGCGAACTCTATGTACAGCGGACGATGATGTCAGTGTAGCGAACTCTATATACAGCGGACGATGATGTCAATGTAGCGAACTCTATATACAGCTGACTGATGATGTCAATGTAGTGAACTCTATATACAGCGGACGATGATGTCAGTGTAGCGAACTCTATATACAGCTGACTGAGATGTCCAGTGTGTAGTGAACTCTAAATACAGCTGACTGAGATGTCAATGTAGCGAACTCTATATACAGCGGAATATGATGTCACGTAGCGAACTCTATATACAGCTGACTGATGATGTCAGCGTATCGAACTTTTATATTCAGCTGACTGATGATGTCAGTGTAGCGAAATCTCTATACAAGCACACGATTATGTCAGTGTAGCGAAATCTATATGCAGCGGACGATGATGTTAGTGTATCGAACTCTTTTACAGCTGACTGAGATGTCAATGTAGAAAACTCTATATACAGCTGACTGAGATGTCAGTGTAGTGAACTCTATATACAGCTGACGATGATGTCAGTGTAGCGAACTCTATATACAGCGGACGATGATGTCAACGTAGCGTAACTCATTATACAGCTGACGAGATGAAGTATGTACATGATAGTCAGTGTGGTGAACTCTATATACAGCGGACGATGATGTCAGTGTAGCGAACTATATATACAGCTGACTGAAATGTCAACGTAGGGAACTCTATATACAGCGGACGATGATGTCAGTGTAGGAACTCGATCAACAGCGCACGATATATAGCGAACTCTGATACAGCTGAATAGCATGTCAGTGAAAGTAGTTTTTGCATAGACGGCTATAATGTCAGTGTAGCGAAATCTACATACAACTGACGATGATGTCAGCGTAGCGAAATCTACATACAACTGACTATGATGTCTGCGTAGCGCAGTTTTTATACAGTTGACTATGATGTCATTGTACCTAATTCTTCATACAGCAGACTTTTAATGTCAGTGTTGAGCAGGCTTTACAGCTTATGATGATGTCAGTGTAGGCGCACTCTATAAACTGCGGACGATGATGTCAGTGTAGCGAACTCTATATACAGCTGACTGAGATGTCAATGTAGTGAACTCTATATACAGGACGACTATGATGTCAGCTAGCGAACTCTATATACAGCTGACTGATGATGTCAGTGTAGCGAACTCTATATACAGCGGACGATGATGTCAGTGTAGCGAAATCTATAAACAGCGGACGATGATGTCAGTGTATCGAACTCTTCATACAGCTGACTGAGTCAGTGTAGCGAACGTCATATACAGCTGACTGAGATGTCAATGTAGTGAACTCTATATACAGCGGACGATGATGTCAGCGTAGCGAACTTCTATATACAGCTGACTGAGATGTCAATGTAGTGTATTCTCTATATACAGCGACGATGATATGTTAGCGTAGCGAACTCTATATACAGCTGACTGATGATGTCAATGTAGCGAACTCTATATACAGCGGACGATGATGTCAGTGTAGCGAACTCTATATACAAATGACGATGATGTCATGTCATGTAGTGAACTCTATATACAGCGGACGATGATGTCAGTGTAGCGAACTCTATATACAGCTGACTGATGATGTCAGTGTAAACTCTATATACAGCGGACGATAATGTCAGTGTAGCGAACTCTATATACAGCTGACTGATGATGTCAGTGTAGTGAACTCTACATACAGCTGACGATGATGTCAGCGTAGCGAACTTTTACACAGTTGACTATGAATGTCAGTTGTACCTTAACTCTATATACAGCGGACTTTATGTCAGTGTTAGCGAACTCTATACACATGATTATATGTCAATGTAGCGAACTCTATATACAGCGGACGATGATGTCAGCATAGCGAACTCTCTATACAGCTGACTGAGATGTCAATGTAGTGAACTCTATATACAGCGGACGATGATGTCAGCGTAGCGAACTTATATACAGCTGACTGAGATGTCAATGTAGCGAACTCTATATACAGCAGAACGATGATGTCAGTGTAGCGAAATCTATATACAGCGGACGATGATGTCAGTGTAGCGAACTCTCATATACAGCTGACTGAGATGTCAGCGATGTGAAACTCTATATACAGCGGACGATGATGATATCAGTGTAGCGAACTCTATATACAGCTGACTGATGATGTCAGTGTAGCGAACTCTATATACAGCTGACTGATGATGTCAACATAGCGAACTCTCATATACAGCGGACGATGATGTCAGTGTAGCGAACTCTATATACAGCTGACTGAGATGATCGATGTAGCGAACTCTTTATATAGCTCACTGAGATGTCAGTGTAGTAAAATCTATATACAGCGGACGATGATGTCAGTGTAGAGAACTTCATATACAGCTGACTGAGATGTCAATGTAGTGAACTCTATTATACAGCGGACGATGATGTCAGTGTAGTGAACTTTATATACAGCGACTGAGATGTCAATGTAGCGAACTCTATATACAGCATCAGACGATGATGTCAGTGTAGCGAACTCTATATAAAGCGGACGATGATGTCAGTGTAGCGAACTTGGTATACAGCTGACTGAGATGTCAATGTAGAAAACTCTATATACAGCGGACGATGATGTCAGTGTAGTGAACTCGCTCACGATATCAGTGTAGCGAACTCTATATACAGCGGACGATGATGTCAACGAAGTTTACTCATTATACAGCTGACTGAGATGTCTGCGTAGTAAACTCTGTATACAGCACACGATGATGTCAGTGTGGTGAACTCTACATAAAGCGGACGATGATGTCAGTGTAGCGAACTATACATACAGCTGACTGAAATATCAACGTAGGGTACTCTATATACAGCGGACGATGATGTCAGTGTAGCGAACTCTATATAGCTGAATAGCATGTCAGTGAAAAGTAGTTTTTGCATAGACGGCTATAATGTCAGTGTAGCGAAATCTACATACAACTGACTATGACATCAGCGTAGCGAAATCTACAAACAACTGACTATGAGGTCTGCGTAGCGCAGTTTTTACACAGTTGACTATGATGTCATTGTACCTAATTCTTCATACAGCAGACTTTTATGTCAGTGTTGAGCAGGCTTTACAAATATGATTATGATGTCTGTGTAGCGCACTCTATAAACTGCGAACGATGATGTTAGTGCAGCGAACTCTCTATACAGCTGACTGAGACGTCAATATAGTGATATCTATATACAGGGGACGATGATGTCGGCTTAGCGAACTTCATATACAGCTGACTGAGATGTCAATGTAGCGAATTCTATATTCAGCGGAAGATGATGTTAGAGTAGCGAAATCTATAAACAGCGGACGATGATGTTAGTGTATCGAACTTTATATACCGCTGACTGAGATGTCAATGAAGTGAACTCTATATACAATGGACGATGATGTCAGTGTAGCGAACTCTATGTACAGCGGACGATGATGTCAACGTAGTGTATTCTATATACAGCTGACTGAGATGCTGCGTAGTAAACTCTATATACAGCGCATGATGATGTCAGTGGGGTGAACTCTACATATAGCGGACGATGATGTCAGTGTAGCGAACTCTATATACAACTGACTGAAATGTCAATGTAGTGAACTCTATATACAGCGGACGATGATGTCATATTAGCGAACTCTCTACAAAGCTGACTGAGATGTCAATGTAAACTCTATATACAGCGGACGATAATGTCAGCGTAGCGAACTTCATATGCAGCTGACTGAGATGTCAATATAGTGATCACTATATACCGGGGACGATGATGTCGGCGTAGCGAACTTCATATACAGCTGACTGAGATGTCAATGTAGCGAACTCTATGTACCGCGGACGATGATGTTAGTGTAGCGAACTCTATATAGAGCGGACGATGATGTTAGCATTGCGAACTTCAAACACAGCTGACTGAGATGTCCATGTAGTGAACTCTAAATACAGCGGAATATGATATCAGCGTAGCGAACTCTATATACAGCTGACTGAGATGTCAATGTAGTGAACTCTATATTCAGCAGACGATGATGTCTGTGTAGCGAAATCTATATACAGCGGACGATTATGTCAGTTTAGCGAAATCTATAAACCGCGGACTATGATCGAAGCGATGCGTACTCTTTATATAGCTCACTGAGATGTCAGTGTAGTAAAATCTCTGTACAGCTGACTATGTTGTCAGCGTAGAGAACTTCATATACAGCTGACTGAGATATCAACATAGTGACCTCATTATACAGGGGACGATGATGTCGGCGTAGCGAACTTCATATACAGCTGACTGAGATGTCAATGTAGCGAACTCTATATTCACCAGACGATGATGTCAGTGTAGCGAAATCTATATGCAGCGGACGATGATGTTAGTGTATCGAACTTGGTTTACAGCTGACTGAGATGTCAATGTAGAAAACTCTATATACAGCGGACGCTGATGTCGGTGTATGTCATTTTATACAGCTCACGATAATGTCAGTGTAGCGAACTCTATATACAGCGGACGATGATGTCAACGTAGTGTACTCATTATACAGCTGACCGAGATGTCTGCGAAGTAAACTCTGTATACAGCACACGATGATGTCAGTGTGGTGAACTCTATATACGAGTGGACGATGATGTCAGTGTAGCGAACTATACATATACAGCTGACTGAAATATCAACGTAGGGTACTCTATATACAGCGGACGATGATGTCAGTGTAGGGAACTCGATCAACAGCGCACGATAATGTCAGTGTAGCGAACTCTATATACAGCTGAATAGCATGTCAGTGAAAAGTAGTTTTTGCATAGACGGCTATAATGTCAGTGTAGCGAAATCTACATACAACTGACTATGACATCAGCGTAGCGAAATCTACAAACAACTGACTATGAGGTCTGCGTACCGCAGTTTTTACACAGTTGACTATGATGTCATTGTACCTAATTCTATCATACAGCAGACTTTTATGTCAGTGTTGAGCAGAACTTTACAAATATGATTGATGAGATGTCTGTGTAGCGCACTCTATATACTGCGAACGATGATGTTAGTGTAGCGAACTCTCTATATACAGCTGACTGAGACGTCAATATAGTGATATCTATATACAGGGGACGATGATGTCGGCTTAGCGAACTTCATATACAGCTGACTGAGATGTCAATGTAGCGAATTCTATATTCAGCGGAAGATGATGTTAGAGTAGCGAAATCTATAAACAGCGGACGATGATGTTAGTGTATCGAACTTTATATACCGCTGACTGAGATGTCAATGAAGTGAACTCTATATACAATGGACGATGATGTCAGTGTAGCGAACTCTATGTACAGCGGACGATGATGTCAACGTAGTGTATTCTATATACAGCTGACTGAGATGCTGCGTAGTAAACTCTATATACAGCGCATGATGATGTCAGTGGGGTGAACTCTACATATAGCGGACGATGATGTCAGTGTAGCGAACTCTATATACAACTGACTGAAATGTCAATGTAGTGAACTCTATATACAGCGGACGATGATGTCATATTAGCGAACTCTCTACAAAGCTGACTGAGATGTCAATGTAAACTCTATATACAGCGGACGATAATGTCAGCGTAGCGAACTTCATATGCAGCTGACTGAGATGTCAATATAGTGATCACTATATACAGGGGACGATGATGTCGGCGTAGCGAACTTCATATACAGCTGACTGAGATGGCAATGTAGCGAACTCTATATACAGCACATGATGATGTCAATGTAGTGAACTCTATATACAGCGCACGATGTTGTCAGTGTAGTAAACTCTATATACAGCGCACGATGATGTCATCGTAGCTAACTTCATATACAGCTGACTGAGATGTCAATGTAGTGAACTCTATATACAGCGCACGATGATGTCAGTGTAGCGTACTCTATATACAGCTGTATAGCATGTCAGTGGAACGTAGTTTTTGCATAGACGACTATAATGTCAGTGGAGCGAAATCTTCATACAACTGACTATGATGTCAGCGTAGCGAAATCTGCATAAAACTGACTATGAGGTCTGCGTAGCGCAGTTTTTACACAGTTGACTATGATGTCATCGTACCTTATTCTTCATACAGCAAACTTTTATGTCAGTGTGAGCAGTCTTTATACATATGATTATGTCTGTGTAGCGCACTCTATATACTGCGGTCGATGATGTTAGTGTAGCGAACTCTATTCACAACTGACTGAGATGTCAATGTAGTGAACTCTATATTCAGCAGACGATGATGTCAGTGTAGCGAAATCTATATACAGCGGACGATTATGTCAGTTTAGCGCAATCTATGAACCGCGGACTTTGATCGAAGCGATGCGAACTCTTTATATAGCTCACTGAGATGTCAGTGTAGTAAAATCTCTGTACAGCTGACTATGTTGTCAGCGTAGAGAACTTCATATACAGCTAACTGAGATATCAACATAGTGATCTCATTATACAGGGAACGATGATGTCGGCGTAGCGAACTTCATATACAGCTGACTGAGATGTCAATGTAGCGAACTCTATATTCAGCAGGCGATGATGTCAGTGTAGCGAAATCTATATGCAGCGGACGATGATGTTAGTGTATCGAACTTTGTCTACAGCTGACTGAGATGACAATGTAGAAAACTCTATATACAGCGGACGCTGATGTCGGTGTAGTGAACATTTTATACAGCGCACGATAATGTAAGTGTAGCGAACTCTATATACAGCGGACGATGATGTCAACGTAGTGTACTCATTATACAGCTGACCGAGATGTCTGCATAGCGAACTCTATATACAGCACACGATGATGTCAGTGTGGTGAACTCTACATAAAGCGGACGATGATGTCAGTGTAGCGAACTATACATACAGCTGACTGAAATATCAACGTAGAGTACTCTATATACAGCGGACGATGATGTAAGTGTAGGGAATTCGATCAACAGCGGACGATGATGTTAGTGTAGCGAACTTTGTATACAGCTGACTGAGATGTCAGTCTAGTGAACTCTAAACACAGCGGAATATGATATCTGCGTAGCGAACTCTATATATAGCTGACTGAGATGTCAATGTAGAGAACTCTAGATACAGCTGACTGAGATGTTAATGTAGTGAACTCTATATAGAGCACACGATGATGTCAGTGTGGTGAAGTCTACATAAAGCGGACGATGATGGCAGTGTAGCGAACTATATATACAGCTGACTGAAATATCAACGTAGGGTATTCTATATACAGCACACGATGATGTCAGTGTTGCGAACTCTATATACATCTGATTAGCATGT
Organism: Urechis unicinctus; assembly: GCA_034190875.2. Classification (NCBI taxonomy): domain Eukaryota; kingdom Metazoa; phylum Annelida; class Polychaeta; order Xenopneusta; family Urechidae; genus Urechis; species Urechis unicinctus. Next base: position 47,906 of record JAXDRA010000061.1, on the reverse strand, counting down.
CAGTGAAACGTAGTTTTTGCATAGACGACTATAATGTCAGTGTAACGAAATCTTCATGCAACTGACTATGTTGTCAGCGTTGCGAAATCTGCATACAACTGACTATGAGGTCTGAGTAGCTCAGTTTTTACACAGTTGACTATGATGTCATTGTATCTAATTCTTCATACAGCAGACTTTTAAGTCAGTGTTGAGCAGTCTTTACACATATGAAGTAGCGCACTCTATATACTGCGGACGATGATGTAAGTGTAGCGAACTCTATATACAGCTGACTGAGATGTCAATGTAGTGAACTCTATATACAGCTGACTGAGATGTCATTGTAGCGAACTCTATATACGGCTGACGATGATGTCAGTCTAGCGAACTCAATATAGAGCGGACGATTATGTCAGTGTAGCGAAATCTATAAACCGCGGACTATGATGTAAGCGATGCGAACTCCATATACAGCTGACTATGTTGTCAGCGTAGCGAACGTCATATACAGCTGACTGAGATGTCAATGTAGTGAACTCTATATACAGCGGACGATGAGGTCAGCGTAGCGAAATTCATATCCAGCCGACTGAGATGTTAATGTAGAAAACTCTATATACAGCGGACAATAATGTTAGCTTAGCGAACTCTATATACAGCGGACTGAGATGTCAATGTAGCGAACTCTATATACAGCGGACGATGATATCAGTGTAGCGAACTCTATATACAGCGGACGATGATGGTAGTGTAACGAACTCTATGTACAGCGGACGATGATGTCAGTGTAGCGAACTCTATATACAGCTGAATAGCATGTCAGTGAAAAGTAGTTTTTGCATTGACGACTATAATGTCAGTGTAGCGAAATCTACATACAACTGACTATGACGTCAGCGTAGCGAAATCTACATACAACTGACTATGAGGTCTGCGTAGCGGAGTTTTTACACAGTTGACTATGATGGCATTGTACCTTATTCTTCATACAGCAGACTTTTATGTGAGTGTTGAGCAGTCTTTACACATATGATTATGATGTCTGTGTAGTGAACTCTATATACAGCGGACGATGATGTCAGATTAACGAACTCTCTATACAGCTGACTGAGATGTCAATGTAAACTCTATATAAGGCGGACGATGATGTCAGTGTAGCGAACTTCATATACGGCTGACAGAGATGTCAATATAGTGATCTCTATATACAGGGGACGATGATGTCGACGTAGCGAACTTCATATACAGCTGACTGAGATGTCAATGTAGCGAATTCAATATTCAGCGGGAGATGATGTCAGTGTAGCGAACATTATATAAAGCGCACGATGATGTCAATGTAGCGAACTCTATGTACAGCGGACAGTGATGTCAACGTAGTGTACTCTATATACAGCTGACTGAGATGCTGCTTAGTGAACTCTATATACAGCGCATGATGATGTCAGATTAGCGAACTCTATATACAGCACACGATGATGTCAGTGTGGTGAACTCTACATAAAGCGGACGATGATGTCAGTGTAGCGAACTATATATACAGCTTACTGAAATATCAACATAGGGTACTCTATATACAGCGGACGATGATGTCAGTGTAGGGAACTCGATCAACAGCGGATGATTATGTTAGTGTATGGAACTTTGTTTACAGCTGACTGAGATGTCAATGTAGAAAACTCTATATACAGCGGACGCTGATGTCGGTGTAGTGAACATATTATACAGCGCACGATGATGTAAGTGTAGCGAACTCTATATACAGCGGACGATGATGTCAACGTAGTGTACTCTTTATACAGCTGACCGAGATGTCTGCATAGCGAACTCTATATACAGCACACGATGATGTCAGTGTGGTGAACTCTACATAAAGCGGACGATGATGTCAGTGTAGCAAACTATACATACAGCTGACTGAAATATCAACGTAGGGTACTCTATATTACAGCGGACGATGATGTCAGTGTAGGGAACTCGATCAACAGCGGACGGTGATGTTAGTGTAGCGAACTTTGTATACAGCTGACTGAGATGTCAATGTAGTGAACTCTATATACAGCGCACGATGTTGTCAGTGTAGTAAACTCTATATACAGCGCACGATGATGTCAGCGTAGCTAACTTTGTATACAGCTGACTGAGATGTCAATGTAGTGAACTCTAAATACAGCGCACGATGATGTAAGTGTAGTGAACTCTATATACAGCGCACGATGATGTCAGTGTAGCGAACTCTATATACAGCTGAATAGCATGTCAGTGAAAAGTAGTTTTTGCATAGACGGCTATAATGTCAGTGTAGCGAAATCTACATACAACTGACTATGACATCAGCGTAGCGAAATCTACAAACAACTGACTATGAGGTCTGCGTAGCGGAGTTTTTACACAGTTGACTATGATGGCATTTTACCTTATTCTTCATACAGCAGACTTTTATGTCAGTGTTGACCAGTCTTTACATATATGATTATGATGTCTGTGTAGTGAACTCTATATACTGCGGACGATGATGTCAGATTAGCGAACTCTCTATACAGCTGACTTAGATGTCAATGTAAACTCAATATAAGGCGGACGATGATGTCAGTGTAGCGAACTTCATATACGGCTGACAGAGATGTCAATATAGTGATCTCTATATACAGGGGACGATGATGTCGACGTAGCGAACTTCATATACAGCTGACTGAGATGTCAATGTAGCGAATTCAATATTCAGCGGGAGATGATGTCAGTGTAGCGAAATCTATAAACAGCGGACGATGATGTTAGTGTATCGAACTTTATATACAGCTGACTGAGATGTCAATGAAGCGAACTCTATGTACTGCGGACGATGATGTTAGTGTAGCGAACTCTATATACAGCGGAAAATGATGTCAGCGTTGCGAACTTCATATACAGCTGACTGAGATGTCAATGTAGTGATCTATATATAGAGCGGACGATGATGTCATTGTAGCGAACTCTATATAGAGCGGACGATGATGTTAGCATAGCGAACTTCAAACACAGCTGACTGAGATGTCCATGTAGTGAACTCTAAATACAGCGGAATATGATATCAGCGTAGCGAACTCTATATACAGCCGACTGAGATGTCAATGTAGCGAACTCTATATACAGCGCACGATGATGTCAATGAAGCGAACTCTATGTACAGCTGACTGAGATGTCAATGTAGCGAACTCTATATACAGCACACGATGATGTCAGTGTGGTGAACTCTATATACAGCGCACGATGATGTCAGTGTAGCGTACTCTATATACAGCTGAATAGCATGTCAGTGGAACGTAGTTTTTGCATAGACGACTATAATGTCAGTGGAGCGAAATCGTCATACAACTGACTATGATGTCAGCGTAGCGAAATCTACACACAACTGACTATGAGGTCTGCGTAGCGCAGTTTTTACACAGTTGACTATGATGTCATTGTACCTAATTCTTCATACAGCAGACTTTTATGTCAGTGTTGAGCAGGCTTTACAAATATGATTATGATGTCTGTGTAGCGCACTCAATAAACTGCGAACGATGATGTTAGTGTAGCGAACTCTCTATACAGCTGACTGAGATGTCAATGTAAACTCTATATACAGCGGAAGATGGTGTCAGCGTGGCGAACTTCATATACAGCTGACTGAGATGTCAATGTAGCGAACTCTATGTACTGCGGACGATGATGTTAGTGTAGCGAACTCAATATACAGCGGACGATGATGTCAACGTAGCGTACTCTATATAGAGCTGACTGAGATGCTGCGTAGTAAAAACTCTACATACAGCGAGACGATGATGTCAGTGTAGCGAACCCTATATACAAATGACTGAAATGTCAATGTAGTGAACTCTATATGCAGCGGACGATGATGTCAGATTAGCGAACTCTCTATACAGCTGACTGAGATGTCAATGTAAACTCTACATACAGCGGACGATGAATGTCAGCGTAGCGAACTTCATATACAGCTGACTGAGATGTCAATATAGTGATCACTATATACAGGGGACGATGATGTCGGCGTAGCGAACTTCATATACAGCTGACTGAGATGGCAATGTAGCGAACTCTATATACAGCACATGATGATGTCAATGTAGTGAAATCTATATACAGCGCGACGATGTTGTCAGTGTAGTAAACTCTATATACCGCTGCACGATGATGTCAATGTAGCTAACTTCATATACAGCTGACTGAGATGTCAATGTAGTGAACTCTATATACAGCGGACGATGATGTCAGTGTAGCGTACTCTATATACAGCTGTATAGATGTCAGCGTAGAAACGTAGTTTTTGCATAGACGACTATATGTCAGTGGAGCGAAATCTTCGTATAGCGGACTATGATGTGTCAGCGTAGCGAAATCTGCATAAAAAGCTGACTATGAGGTCTGCGTAGCGCAGTTTTTACACAGTTGACTATGATGTCATCGTACCTTATTCTTCATACAGCAAACTTTTATGTCAGTGTGAGCAGTCTTTATACATATGATTATGTCTGTGTAGCGCACTCTATATACTGCGGTCGATGATGTTAGTGTAGCGAACTCTATACACAACTGACTGAGATGTCAATGTAGTGAACTCTATATTCAGCAGACGATGATGTCAGTGTAGCGAAATCTATATACAGCGGACGATTATGTCAGTTTAGCGCAATCTATGAACCGCGGACTTTGATCGAAGCGATGCGAACTCTTTATATAGCTCACTGAGATGTCAGTGTAGTAAAATCTCTGTACAGCTGACTATGTTGTCAGCGTAGAGAACTTCATATACAGCTAACTGAGATATCAACATAGTGATCTCATTATACAGGGAACGATGATGTCGGCGTAGCGAACTTCATATACAGCTGACTGAGATGTCAATGTAGCGAACTCTATATTCAGCAGGCGATGATGTCAGTGTAGCGAAATCTATATGCAGCGGACGATGATGTTAGTGTATCGAACTTTGTCTACAGCTGACTGAGATGACAATGTAGAAAACTCTATATACAGCGCGGACGCTGATGTCGGTGTAGTGAACATTTTATACAGCGCACGATAATGTAAGTGTAGCGAACTCTATATACAGCGGACGATGATGTCAACGTAGTGTACTCATTATACAGCTGACCGAGATGTCTGCATAGCGAACTCTATATACAGCACACGATGATGTCAGTGTGGTGAACTCTACATAAAGCGGACGATGATGTCAGTGTAGCGAAACTATACATACAGCTGACTGAAATATCAACGTAGAGTACTCTATATACAGCGGACGATGATGTAAGTGTAGGGAATTCGATCAACAGCGGACGATGATGTTAGTGTAGCGAACTTTGTATACAGCTGACTGAGATGTCAGTGTAGTGAACTCTAAACACAGCGGAATATGATATCTGCGTAGCGAACTCTATATATAGCTGACTGAGATGTCAATGTAGAGAACTCTAGATACAGCTGACTGAGATGTTAATGTAGTGAACTCTATATAGAGCACACGATGATGTCAGTGTGGTGAAGTCTACATAAAGCGGACGATGATGGCAGTGTAGCGAACTATATATACAGCTGACTGAAATATCAACGTAGGGTATTCTATATACAGCACACGATGATGTCAGTGTTGCGAACTCTATATACATCTGATTAGCATGTCAGTGAAACGTAGTTTTTGCATAGACGACTATAATGTCAGTGTAACGAAATCTTCATGCAACTGACTATGTTGTCAGCGTTGCGAAATCTGCATACAACTGACTATGAGGTCTGAGTAGCTCAGTTTTTACACAGTTGACTATGATGTCATTGTATCTAATTCTTCATACAGCAGACTTTTAAGTCAGTGTTGAGCAGTCTTTACACATATGAAGTAGCGCACTCTATATACTGCGGACGATGATGTAAGTGTAGCGAACTCTATATACAGCTGACTGAGATGTCAATGTAGTGAACTCTATATACAGCTGACTGAGATGTCATTGTAGCGAACTCTATATACGGCTGACGATGATGTCAGTCTAGCGAACTCAATATAGAGCGGACGATTATGTCAGTGTAGCGAAATCTATAAACCGCGGACTATGATGTAAGCGATGCGAACTCCATATACAGCTGACTATGTTGTCAGCGTAGCGAACGTCATATACAGCTGACTGAGATGTCAATGTAGTGAACTCTATATACAGCGGACGATGAGGTCAGCGTAGCGAAATTCATATCCAGCCGACTGAGATGTTAATGTAGAAAACTCTATATACAGCGGACAATAATGTTAGCTTAGCGAACTCTATATACAGCGGACTGAGATGTCAATGTAGCGAACTCTATATACAGCGGACGATGATATCAGTGTAGCGAACTCTATATACAGCGGACGATGATGGTAGTGTAGCGAACTCTATGTACAGCGGACGATGATGTCAGTGTAGCGAACTCTATATACAGCTGAATAGCATGTTGTCAGTGAAAAGTAGTTTTTGCATTGACGACTATAATGTCAGTGTAGCGAAATCTACATACAACTGACTATGACGTCAGCGTAGCGAAATCTACATACAACTGACTATGAGGTCTGCGTAGCGGAGTTTTTACACAGTTGACTATGATGGCATTGTACCTTATTCTTCATACAGCAGACTTTTATGTGAGTGTTGAGCAGTCTTTACACATATGATTGATGATGTCTGTGTAGTGAACTCTATATACAGCGGACGATGATGTCAGATTAACGAACTCTCTATACAGCTGACTGAGATGTCAATGTAAACTCTATATAAGGCGGACGATGATGTCAGTGTAGCGAACTTCATATACGGCTGACAGAGATGTCAATATAGTGATCTCTATATACAGGGGACGATGATGTCGACGTAGCGAACTTCATATACAGCTGACTGAGATGTCAATGTAGCGAATTCAATATTCAGCGGGAGATGATGTCAGTGTAGCGAACATTATATAAAGCGCACGATGATGTCAGTGTAGCGAACTCTATGTACAGCGGACAATGATGTCAACGTAGTGTACTCTATATACAGCTGACTGAGATGCTGCTTAGTGAACTCTATATACAGCGCATGATGATGTCAGATTAGCGAACTCTATATACAGCACACAGCGCATGATGATGTCAGTGTGGTGAACTCTACGTATAGCGGACGATGATGTCAGTGTAGCGAACTATATATACAGCTTACTGAAATATCAACATAGGGTACTCTATATACAGCGGACGATGATGTCAGTGTAGGGAACTCGATCAACAGCGGATGATTATGTTAGTGTATGGAACTTTGTTTACAGCTGACTGAGATGTCAATGTAGAAAACTCTATATACAGCGGACGCTGATGTCGGTGTAGTGAACATATTATACAGCGCACGATGATGTAAGTGTAGCGAACTCTATATACAGCGGACGATGATGTCAACGTAGTGTACTCTTTATACAGCTGACCGAGATGTCTGCATAGCGAACTCTATATACAGCACACGATGATGTCAGTGTGGTGAACTCTACATAAAGCGGACGATGATGTCAGTGTAGCAAACTATACATACAGCTGACTGAAATATCAACGTAGGGTACTCTATATACAGCGGACGATGATGTCAGTGTAGGGAACTCGATCAACAGCGGACGATGATGTTAGTGTAGCGAACTTTGTATACAGCTGACTGAGATGTCAATGTAGTGAACTCTATATACAGCGCACGATGTTGTCAGTGTAGTAAACTCTATATACAGCGCACGATGATGTCAGCGTAGCTAACTTTGTATACAGCTGACTGAGATGTCAATGTAGTGAACTCTAAATACAGCGCACGATGATGTAAGTGTAGTGAACTCTATATACAGCGCACGATGATGTCAGTGTAGCGAACTCTATATACAGCTGAATAGCATGTCAGTGAAAAGTAGTTTTTGCATAGACGGCTATAATGTCAGTGTAGCGAAATCTACATACAACTGAACTATGACATCAGCGTAGCGAAATCTACAAACAACTGACTATGAGGTCTGCGTAGCGGAGTTTTTACACAGTTGACTATGATGGCATTTTACCTTATTCTTCATACAGCAGACTTTTATGTCAGTGTTGACCAGTCTTTACATATATGATTATGATGTCTGTGTAGTGAACTCTATATACTGCGGACGATGATGTCAGATTAGCGAACTCTCTATACAGCTGACTTAGATGTCAATGTAAACTCAATATAAGGCGGACGATGATGTCAGTGTAGCGAACTTCATATACGGCTGACAGAGATGTCAATATAGTGATCTCTATATACAGGGGACGATGATGTCGACGTAGCGAACTTCATATACAGCTGACTGAGATGTCAATGTAGCGAATTCAATATTCAGCGGGAGATGATGTCAGTGTAGCGAAATCTATAAACAGCGGACGATGATGTTAGTGTATCGAACTTTATATACAGCTGACTGAGATGTCAATGAAGCGAACTCTATGTACTGCGGACGATGATGTTAGTGTAGCGAACTCTATATACAGCGGAAAATGATGTCAGCGTTGCGAACTTCATATACAGCTGACTGAGATGTCAATGTAGTGATCTATATATAGAGCGGACGATGATGTCATTGTAGCGAACTCTATATAGAGCGGACGATGATGTTAGCATAGCGAACTTCAAACACAGCTGACTGAGATGTCCATGTAGTGAACTCTAAATACAGCGGAATATGATATCAGCGTAGCGAACTCTATATACAGCCGACTGAGATGTCAATGTAGCGAACTCTATATACAGCGCACGATGATGTCAATGAAGCGAACTCTATGTACAGCTGACTGAGATGTCAATGTAGCGAACTCTATATACAGCACACGATGATGTCAGTGTGGTGAACTCTATATACAGCGCACGATGATGTCAGTGTAGCGTACTCTATATACAGCTGAATAGCATGTCAGTGGAACGTAGTTTTTGCATAGACGACTATAATGTCAGTGGAGCGAAATCGTCATACAACTGACTATGATGTCAGCGTAGCGAAATCTACACACAACTGACTATGAGGTCTGCGTAGCGCAGTTTTTACACAGTTGACTATGATGTCATTGTACCTAATTCTTCATACAGCAGACTTTTATGTCAGTGTTGAGCAGGCTTTACAAATATGATTATGATGTCTGTGTAGCGCACTCAATAAACTGCGAACGATGATGTTAGTGTAGCGAACTCTCTATACAGCTGACTGAGATGTCAATGTAAACTCTATATACAGCGGAAGATGGTGTCAGCGTGGCGAACTTCATATACAGCTGACTGAGATGTCAATGTAGCGAACTCTATGTACTGCGGACGATGATGTTAGTGTAGCGAACTCAATATACAGCGGACGATGATGTCAACGTAGCGTACTCTATATACAGCTGACTGAGATGCTGCGTAGTAAACTCTACATACAGCGGACGATGATGTCAGTGTAGCGAACCCTATATACAAATGACTGAAATGTCAATGTAGTGAACTCTAAATACAGCGGACGATGATGTCAGATTAGCGAACTCTCTATACAGCTGACTGAGATGTCAATGTAAACTCTACATACAGCGGACGATGATGTCAGCGTAGCGAACTTCATATACAGCTGACTGAGATGTCAATATAGTGATATCTATGTACAGGGGACGATGAGGTCGGCTTAGCGAACTTCATATACAGCTGACTGAGATGTCAATGTAGCGAATTCTAAATTCAGCGGAAGATGATGTCAGAGTAGCGAAATCTATAAACAGCGGACGATGATGTTAGTGTATCGAACTTTATATACCGCTGACTGAGATGTCAATGAAGTGAACTCTATATACAGTGGACGATGATGTCAGTGTAGCGAACTCTATGTACAGCGGACGATGATGTCAACGTAGTGTACTCTATATACAGCTGACTGAGATGCTGCGTAGTAAACTCTATTATACAGCGCATGATGATGTCAGTGTGGTGAACTCTACGTATAGCGGACGATGATGTCAGTGTAGCGAACTTTATATACAACTGACTGAAATGTAAATGTAGTGAACTCTATATGCAGTGGACGATGATGTCATATTAGCGAACTCTCTACACAGCTGACTGAGATGTCAATGTAAACTCTATATACAGCGGACGATAATGTCAGCGTAGCGAACTTCATATACAGCTGACTGAGCTGTCAATATAGTGATCACTATATACAGGGGACGATGATGTCGGCGTAGCGAACTTCATATACAGCTGACTGAGATGGCAATGTAGCGAACTCTATATACAGCACATGATGATGTCAATGTAGTGAACTCTATATACAGCGCACGATGTTGTCAGTGTAGTAAACTCTATATACAGCGCACGATGATGTCAGCGTAGCTAACTTCATATACAGCTGACTGAGATGTCAATGTAGTGAACTCTATATACAGCGCACGATGATGTCAGTGTAGCGTACTCTATATACAGCTGTATAGCATGTCAGTGGAACGTAGTTTTTGCATAGACGACTATAATGTCAGTGGAGCGAAATCTTCATACAACTGACTATGATGTCAGCGTAGCGAAATCTGCATAAAACTGACTATGAGGTCTGCGTAGCGCAGTTTTTACACAGTTGACTATGATGTCATCGTACCTTATTCTTCATACAGCAAACTTTTATGTCAGTGTGTGAGCAGTCTTTATACATATGATTATGTCTGTGTAGCGCACTCTATATACTGCGGTCGATGATGTTAGTGTAGCGAACTCTATACACAACTGACTGAGATGTCAATGTAGTGAACTCTATATTCAGCAGACGATGATGTCAGTGTAGCGAAATCTATATACAGCGGACGATTATGTCAGTTTAGCGCAATCTATGAACCGCGGACTTTGATCGAAGCGATGCGAACTCTTTATATAGCTCACTGAGATGTCAGTGTAGTAAAATCTCTGTACAGCTGACTATGTTGTCAGCGTAGAGAACTTCATATACAGCTAACTGAGATATCAACATAGTGATCTCATTATACAGGGAACGATGATGTCGGCGTAGCGAACTTCATATACAGCTGACTGAGATGTCAATGTAGCGAACTCTATATTCAGCAGGCGATGATGTCAGTGTAGCGAAATCTATATGCAGCGGACGATGATGTTAGTGTATCGAACTTTGTCTACAGCTGACTGAGATGACAATGTAGAAAACTCTATATACAGCGGACGCTGATGTCGGTGTAGTGAACATTTTATACAGCGCACGATAATGTAAGTGTAGCGAACTCTATATACAGCGGACGATGATGTCAACGTAGTGTACTCATTATACAGCTGACCGAGATGTCTGCATAGCGAACTCTATATACAGCACACGATGATGTCAGTGTGGTGAACTCTACATAAAGCGGACGATGATGTCAGTGTAGCGAACTATACATACAGCTGACTGAAATATCAACGTAGAGTACTCTATATACAGCGGACGATGATGTAAGTGTAGGGAATTCGATCAACAGCGGACGATGATGTTAGTGTAGCGAACTTTGTATACAGCTGACTGAGATGTCAGTGTAGTGAACTCTAAACACAGCGGAATATGATATCTGCGTAGCGAACTCTATATATAGCTGACTGAGATGTCAATGTAGAGAACTCTAGATACAGCTGACTGAGATGTTAATGTAGTGAACTCTATATAGAGCACACGATGATGTCAGTGTGGTGAAGTCTACATAAAGCGGACGATGATGGCAGTGTAGCGAACTATATATACAGCTGACTGAAATATCAACGTAGGGTATTCTATATACAGCACACGATGGTGTCAGTGTTGCGAACTCTATATACATCTGATTAGCATGTCAGTGAAACGTAGTTTTTGCATAGACGACTATAATGTCAGTGTAACGAAATCTTCATGCAACTGACTATGTTGTCAGCGTTGCGAATTCTGCATACAACTGACTATGAGGTCTGAGTAGCTCAGTTTTTACACAGTTGACTATGATGTCATTGTATCTAATTCTTCATACAGCAGACTTTTAAGTCAGTGTTGAGCAGTCTTTACACATATGAAGTAGCGCACTCTATATACTGCGGACGATGATGTAAGTGTAGCGAACTCTATATACAGCTGACTGAGATGTCAATGTAGTGAACTCTATATACAGCTGACTGAGATGTCATTGTAGCGAACTCTATATACGGCTGACGATGATGTCAGTCTAGCGAACTCAATATAGAGCGCACGATTATGTCAGTGTAGCGAAATCTATAAACCGCGGACTATGATGTAAGCGATGCGAACTCCATATACAGCTGACTATGTTGTCAGCGTAGCGAACGTCATATACAGCTGACTGAGATGTCAATGTAGTGAACTCTATATACAGCGGACGATGAGGTCAGCGTAGCGAAATTCATATCCAGCCGACTGAGATGTTAATGTAGAAAACTCTATATACAGCGGACAATAATGTTAGCTTAGCGAACTCTATATACAGCGGACTGAGATGTCAATGTAGCGAACTCTATATACAGCGGACGATGATATCAGTGTAGCGAACTCTATATACAGCGGACGATGATGGTAGTGTAGCGAACTCTATGTACAGCGGACGATGATGTCAGTGTAGCGAACTCTATATACAGCTGAATAGCATGTCAGTGAAAAGTAGTTTTTGCATTGACGACTATAATGTCAGTGTAGCGAAATCTACATACAACTGACTATGACGTCAGCGTAGCGAAATCTACATACAACTGACTATGAGGTCTGCGTAGCGGAGTTTTTACACAGTTGACTATGATGGCATTGTACCTTATTCTTCATACAGCAGACTTTTATGTGAGTGTTGAGCAGTCTTTACACATATGATTATGATGTCTGTGTAGTGAACTCTATATACAGCGGACGATGATGTCAGATTAACGAACTCTCTATACAGCTGACTGAGATGTCAATGTAAACTCTATATAAGGCGGACGATGATGTCAGTGTAGCGAACTTCATATACGGCTGACAGAGATGTCAATATAGTGATCTCTATATACAGGGGACGATGATGTCGACGTAGCGAACTTCATATACAGCTGACTGAGATGTCAATGTAGCGAATTCAATATTCAGCGGGAGATGATGTCAGTGTAGCGAACATTATATAAAGCGCACGATGATGTCAGTGTAGCGAACTCTATATACAGCACACGATGATGTCAGTGTGGTGAACTCTACATAAAGCGGACGATGATGTCAGTGTAGCGAACTATATATACAGCTTACTGAAATATCAACATAGGGTACTCTATATACAGCGGACGATGATGTCAGTGTAGGGAACTCGATCAACAGCGGACGATTATGTTAGTGTATCGAACTTTGTTTACAGCTGACTGAGATGTCAATGTAGAAAACTCTATATACAGCGGACGCTGATGTCGGTGTAGTGAACATATTATACAGCGCACGATAATGTAAGTGTAGCGAACTCTATATACAGCACACGATGATGTCAGTGTGGTGAACTCTACATACAGCGCACGATGATGTAAGTGTAGTGAACTCTAAATACAGCGCACGATGATGTAAGTGTAGTGAAATCTATATACAGCGCACGATGATGTCAGTGTAGCGAACTCTATATACAGCTGAATAGCATGTCAGTGAAAAGTAGTTTTTGCATAGACGGCTATATTGTCAGTGTAGCGAAATCTACATACAACTGACTATGACATCAGCGTAGCGAAATCTACAAACAACTGACTATGAGGTCTGCGTAGCGCATTTTTACACAGTTGACTATGATGTCATTGTACCTAATTCTTCATACAGCAGACTTTTATGTCAGTGTTGAGCAGGCTTTACAAATATGATTATGATGTCTGTGTAGCGCACTCTATAAACTGCGAACGATGATGTTAGTGTAGCGAACTCTCTATACAGCTGACTGAGATGTCAATGTAAACTCTATATACAGCGGAAGATGATGTCAGCGTGGCGAACGTCATATACAGCTGACTGAGATGGCAATATAGTGATCACTATATACAGGGGACGATGATGTCGGCGTAGCGAACTTCATATACAGCTGACTGAGATGGCAATGTAGCGAACTCTATATACAGCACATGATGATGTCAGTGTGGTGAACTCTATATACAGCGCACGATGATGTCAGTGTAGCGTACTCTATATACAGCTGAATAGCATGTCAGTGGAACGTAGTTTTTGCATAGACGACTATAATGTCAGTGGAGCGAAATCTTCATACAACTGACTATGATGTCAGCGTAGCGAAATCTGCATAAAACTGACTATGAGGTCTTCGTAGCGCAGTTTTTACACAGTTGACTCTGATGTCATCGTACCTTATTCTTCATACAGCAGATCTTAATGTCAGTGTGAGCAGTCTTTATACATATGATTATGTCTGTGTAGCGCACTCTATATATTGCGGACGATGATGTTAGTGTAGCGAACTCTATACACAACTGACGGAGATGTCAATGTAGTGAACTCTATATTCAGCAGACGATGATGTCGGTGTAGCGAAATCTATATACAGCGGACGATTATATCACTCTAGCGAAATCTATAAACCGCGGACTATGATCGAAGCGATGCGAACTCTTTATATAGCTCACTGAGATGTGAGTGTAGTAAAATCTCTGTACAGCTGACTATGTTGTCAACGTAGAGAACTTCATATACAGCTGACTGAGATATCAACATAGTGATCTCATTATACAGGGGACGATGATGTCGGCGTAGCGAACTTCATATACAGCTGACTGAGATGTCAATGTAGCGAACTCTATATTCAGCAGGCGATGATGTCAGTGTAGCGAAATCTATATGCAGCGGACGATGATGTTAGTGTATCGAACTTTGTTTACAGCTGACTGAGATGTCAATGTAGAAAACTCTATATACAGCGGACGCTGATGTCGGTGTAGTGAACATTTTATACTGCGCACGATAATGTCAGTGTAGCGAACTCTATATACAGCGGACGATGATGTCAACGTAGTGTACTCATTATACAGCTGACCGAGATGTCTGCGTAGTGAACTCTATATGCAGCACACGATGATGTCAGTGTGGTGAACTCTACATAAAGCGGACGATGATGTCAGTGTAGCGAACTATACATACAGCTGACTGAAATATCAACGTAGAGTACTCTATATACAGCGGACGATGATGTCAGTGTAGGGAACTCGATCAACAGCGGACGATGATGTAAGTGTAGCTAACTTCATATACAGCTGACTGAGATGTCAATGTAGTGAACTCTAAACACAGCGGAATATGATATCTGCGTAGCGAACTCTATATATAGCTGACTGAGATGTCAATGTAGAGAACTCTAGATACAGCTGACTGAGATGTCAATGTAGTGAACTCTATATAGAGCACACGATGATGTCAGTGTGGTGAAGTCTACATAAAGCGGACGATGATGGCAGTGTAGCGAACTATATATACAGCTGACTGAAATATCAACGTAGGGTACTCTATATACAGCAGACTATGATGTCAGTGTACCGAACTATATATACAGCTGACTGAAATATCAACGTAGGGTATTCTATATACAGCTGACGATGGTGTCAGTGTTTCGAACTCTATATACATCTGATTAGCATGTCAGTGAAACGTAGTTTTTGCATAGACGACTATAATGTCAGTGTAGCGAAATCTTCATACAACTGACTATGTTGTCAGCGTAGCGAAATCTGCATACAACTGACTATGAGGTCTGAGTAGCGCAGTTTTTACACAGTTGACTATGATGTCATTGTACCTAATTCTTCATACAGCAGACTTTTAAGTCAGTGTTGAGCAGTCTTTACACATATGAAGTAGCGCACTCTATATACTGCGGACGATGATGTTAGTGTAGCGAACTCTATTTACAGCTGACTGAGATGTCAATGTAGTGAACTCTATATACAGCTGACTGAGATGTCATTGTAGCGAACTCTATATACGGATGACGATGATGTCAGTCTAGCGAACTCAATATACAGCGGACGATTATGTCAGTGTAGCGAAATCTATAAACCGCGGACTATGATGTAAGCGATGCGAACTCCATATACAGCTGACTATGTTGTCAGCGTAGCGAACGTCATATACAGCTGACTGAGATGTCAATGTAGTGAACTCTATATACAGCGGACGATGAGGTCAGCGTAGCGAAATTCATATCCAGCCGACTGAGATGTTAATGTAGAAAACTCTATATACAGCGGAAAAATGTTAGCTCGAACTCTATATACAGCGGACTGAGACAATAAACTGTATATACAGCGGACGATTAGTGTAGCGAACTCTATATACAGCGGACGATGATGGTAGTGTAGCGAACTCTATGTACAGCGGACGATGATGTCAGTGTAGCGAACTCTAAAAACAGCTGAATAGCATGTCAGTGAAAAGTAGTTTTTGCATTGACGACTATAATGTCAGTGTAGCGAAATCTACATACAACTGACTATGACGTCAGCGTAGCGAAATCTACATACAACTGACTATGAGGTCTGCGTAGCGGAGTTTTTACACAGTTGACTATGATGGCATTGTACCTTATTCTTCATACAGCAGACTTTTATGTGAGTGTTGAGCAGTCTTTACACATATGATTATGATGTCTGTGTAGTGAACTCTATATACAGCGGACGATGATGTCAGATTAACGAACTCTCTATACAGCTGACTGAGATGTCAATGTAAACTCTATATAAGGCGGACGATGATGTCAGTGTAGCGAACTTCATATACGGCTGACAGAGATGTCAATATAGTGATCTCTATATACAGGGGACGATGATGTCGACGTAGCGAACTTCATATACAGCTGACTGAGATGTCAATGTAGCGAATTCAATATTCAGCGGGAGATGATGTCAGTGTAGCGAACATTATATAAAGCGCACGATGATGTCAGTGTAGCGAACTCTATATACAGCACACGATGATGTCAGTGTGGTGAACTCTACATAAGCGCGGACGATGATGTCAGTGTAGCGAACTATATATACAGCTTACTGAAATATCAACATAGGGTACTCTATATACAGCGGACGATGATGTCAGTGTAGGGAATATACTCGATCAACAGCGTAGCGCGACGACAGCTATGTGTCAGTAGTGAATTCTATATACAGCGGACGCTGATGTCACTTTTTTTATACAGCACGATGACTGAGATGTCAATGTAGAAAACTCGGATATGATGTCAGTGTAGCGAACTCTATATACGCTTACTGAAATATCAACGACGCTGAGGGAACTCAATCAATCGTGTATCGAACTGTAGTGTCAATGTAGAAAACTCTATATACAGCGGACGCTATGTCGGTGTATGAACAGCGCACGATAATGTAAGTGTAGCGAACTCTATATACAGCGGACATGATGATGTCAGTGTGGTGAACTCTACATACAGCAGCGCACGATGATGTAAGTGTAGTGAACTCTAAATACAGCTGAAATACCACGATGGTATGTATATAGTGTGAGTCAGTGTAGGGAACTCGATCAACAGCGGACGATGATGTCAGTGTAGCGAACTCTATATACAGCTGACTGAGATGTCAATGTAGTGAACTCTATATACAGTCACGATGTTGTCAGGTAGTAAACTCTATATACAGCGCACGATGATGTCAGTGTAGCGAACTTCATATACAGCTACTGAATGTCAGTGTAGCGAAATCTATATACAGCGGACGATGATGTCATATTAGCGAAATCTACAAACAATGTCAATGACTATGAGGTCTGCGTAGCGAGCATTTTGAGATGTCACACTATATACAGACTATGATGTCATTGTACCTAATGTCTTAGCAAACAGCAGACTTTTATGTCAGTGTTGAGCAGTTGCGAACTTTACAACTGATATGTCATGTAGTGATGTCTGTGTAGCGCACTCTATATACACTGCGAACGATGATGTTAGTGTAGCGAACTCTCTATACACAGCTGACTGAGATGTCATGTAGTGAACTCTATATACAGCGGACTGAGATGTCAGCGTGGCGAACGTCATATACAGCTGACTGAGATGGCAATATAGTGATCTCTATATACAGGGGACGATGATGTCGGTGTAGCGAACTCGTAGCGACGATGATGTTATTGTAACAACTAAAATACAGCTGACTGAGATGGCAATGTAGCGAACTCTATATACAGCACATGATGATGTCAGTGTGGTGAACTCTATATACAGCGCACGATGATGTCAGTGTAGCGTACTCTATATACAGCTGAATAGCATGTCAGTGGAACGTAGTTTTTGCATAGACGACTATAATGTCAGTGGAGCGAAATCTTCATACAACTGACTATGATGTCAGCGTAGCGAAATCTGCATAAACTGACTATGAGGTCTGCGTAGCGCAGTTTTTACACAGTTGACTATGATGTCATCGTACCTTATTCTTCATACAGCAGATCTTTATGTCAGTGTGAGCAGTCTTTATACATATGATTATGTCTGTGTAGCGCACTCTATATATTGCGGACGATGATGTTAGTGTAGCGAACTCTATACACAACTGACTGAGATGTCAATGTAGTGAACTCTATATTCAGCAGACGATGATGTCGGTGTAGCGAAATCTATATACAGCGGACGATTATGTCACTCTAGCGAAATCTATAAACCGCGGACTATGATCGAAGCGATGCGAACTCTTTATATAGCTCACTGAGATGTGAGTGTAGTAAAATCTCTGTACAGCTGACTATGTTGTCAGCGTAGAGAACTTCATATACAGCTGACTGAGATATCAACATAGTGATCTCATTATACAGGGGACGATGATGTCGGCGTAGCGAACTTCATATACAGCTGACTGAGATGTCAATGTAGCGAACTCTATATTCAGCAGACGATGATGTCAGTGTAGCGAAATCTATATACAGCGGACGATGATGTTAGTGTATCGAACTTTGTTTACAGCTGACTGAGATGTCAATGTAGAAAACTCTATATACAGCGGACGCTGATGTCAGTGTAGTGAACATTTTATACTGCGCGCACGATAATGTCAGTGTAGCGAACTCTATATACAGCGGACGATGATGTCAACGTAGTGTACTCTTTATACAGCTGACCGAGATGTCTGCGTAGTGAACTCTATATGCAGCACACGATGATGTCAGTGTGGTGAACTCTACATAAAGCGGACGATGATGTCAGTGTAGCGAACTATACATACAGCTGACTGAAATATCAACGTAGAGTACTCTATATACAGCGGACGATGATGTCAGTGTAGGGAACTCGATCAACAGCGGACGATGATGTAAGTGTAGCTAACTTCATATACAGCTGACTGAGATGTCAATGTAGTGAACTCTAAACACAGCGGAATATGATATCTGCGTAGCGAACTCTATATATAGCTGACTGAGATGTCAATGTAGAGAACTCTAGATACAGCTGACTGAGATGTCAATGTAGTGAACTCTATATAGAGCACACGATGATGTCAGTGTGGTGAAGTCTACATAAAGCGGACGATGATGGCAGTGTAGCGAACTATATATACAGCTGACTGAAATATCAACGTAGGGTACTCTATATACAGCGGACTATGATGTCAGTGTACCGAACTATATATACAGCTGACTGAAATATCAACGTAGGGTATTCTATATACAGCTGACGATGGTGTCAGTGTTTTTCGAACTCTATATACATCTGATTAGCATGTCAGTGAAACGTAGTTTTTGCATAGACGACTATAATGTCAGTGTAGCGAAATCTTCATACAACTGACTATGTTGTCAGCGTAGCGAAATCTGCATACAACTGACTATGAGGTCTGAGTAGCGCAGTTTTTACACAGTTGACTATGATGTCATTGTACTAATTCTTCATACAGCAGACTTTTAAGTCAGTGTTGAGCAGTCTTTACACATATGAAGTAGCGCACTCTATATACTGCGGACGATGATGTTAGTGTAGCGGACTCTATTTACAGCTGACTGAGATGTCAATGTAGTGAACTCTATATACAGCTGACTGAGATGTCATTGTAGCGAACTCTATATACGGATGACGATGATGTCAGTCTAGCGAACTCAATATACAGCGGACGATTATGTCAGTGTAGCGAAATCTATAAACCGCGGACTATGATGTAAGCGATGCGAACTCCATATACAGCTGACTATGTTGTCAGCGTAGCGAACGTCATATACAGCTGACTGAGATGTCAATGTAGTGAACTCTATATACAGCGGACGATGAGGTCAGCGTAGCGAAATTCATATCCAGCCGACTGAGATGTTAATGTAGAAAACTCTATATACAGCGGACAATAATGTTAGCTTAGCGAACTCTATATACAGCGGACGATGATGGTAGTGTAGCGAACTCTATGTACAGCGGACGATGATGTCAGTGTAGCGAACTCTAAACAGCGGACTGATGGTATGTCAGTGAAAATGTACAGCGGACGAGTGTCAGTTAGCATTATACGACGGATAATGTGGAGTGTAGCGAACTCTATGTACAGCGGACTATGATGTCAGTGTAGCGAAATCTATATACAGCTGACTAGACAGTGATGTACATCTTGACGACTATAATGTCAGTGTAATCTGCGATCTACATACAACTGACTATGACGTCAGCGTAGCGAAATCTACATACAACTGACTATGAGGTCTGCGTAGCGGAGTTTTACACACAGTTGACTATGATGTCATTGTACCTAATTCTCATATACAGCAGACTTTTAAGTCAGTGTTGAGCAGTCTTTACACATATGAAGTAGCGCACTATATATACTGCGGACGATGATGTCAGTGTAGCGAACTCTATTTACAGCTGACTGAGATGTCAATGTAGTGAACTCTATATACAGCTGACTGAGATGTCATTGTAGCGAACTCTATATACGGATGACTGACGATGATGTCAGTCTAGCGAACTCAATATACAGCGGACGATTATGTCAGTGTAGCGAAATCTATAAACCGCGGACTATGATGTAAGCGAGGCGAAACTCCATATACAGCTGACTATGATGTCAGTGTAGCGAACGTCATTACAGCTGACTGAGATGTCAATGTAGTGAACTCTATATACAGCGGACGATGAGGTCAGCGTAGCGAAATTCATATCCAGCCGACTGAGATGTTAGTGTAGAAAACTCTATATACCAGCGGACCGATGATGTCAGCTTAGCGAACTCTATATACAGCGGACTGAGATGTGTCAATGTAGTGAACTCTATATACAGCGGACGATGATGTCAGTGTAGCGAACTCTATATACAGCGGACGATGATGTCAGTGTAGCGAACTCTATATACAGCTGACGATGATGTCAGTGTAGCGAACTCTATGAGCGGACGATGATGTCAGTGTAGCGAACTCTATGTACAGCGGAGACTTGATGTCAGTGTAGCGAACTCTATATACAGCTGAATATGATGTCAGTGAAAAGTAGTTATATTGACGACTATAATGTCAGTGTAGCGAAATCTATATACAACTGACTATGATGTCAGCGTAGCGAAATCTATATACAACTGACTATGAGGTCTGCGTAGCGAAATCTATATACAGCGGACTATGATGTCAGTTTAGCGAATCTATTAACCGCGGACTATGATCATACAGTGTAGCGAACTCTTTATACAGCTCACTGTGTCAGTGTAGTAAAATCTCTATATACAGCTATGATGTCTGTCATACTCTTATGACTCTATAGCGGACGATGATGTCAGTAGAGAAATGTGTACAGCTGATTGAACTCTAGTATCTTATTATACAGGGGACGATGACGATGATGTGACTGAGATGTCAATGAAGCTCTCTACATATACAGCTGACGATGATGTCAGTGTAGCGAAATCTATATACAGCGGACGATGATGTCAGTGTAGCGAACTTCATATACAGCTGACTGAGATGTCAATGTAGTGAACTCTATATACAGCGGACGATGATGTCAGTGTAGCGAAATCTATATACAGCGCACGATGATGTCAGTGATCGAACTCTATATACAGCTGACTGATGATGTCAATGTAGTGAACTCTTTATACAACGGACGATGATGTCAGCGTAGTGAACTCTATATACAGCGCACGATGATGTCAGTGTGCGAACTCTATATACAGCGGACGATGATGTCAGTGTAGCGCGAACTATATATACAGCGGACTGATGATCAACGTAGGGTATTCTATATACAGCACACGATGATGTCAGTGTTGCGAACTCTATATACAGCTGACGATGCATGTAGTGAAACTAGTTTTTATATAAGACGACTATAATGTCAGTGTAGGGAACTCTTTACATGCAACGGACACGATGTTGTCAGTGTTGCGAACTCTATATATACACTGACTATGATGTCAGTGTAGCGAAAACGTTATACACAGTTGACTATGATGTCATTGTAGCGAAATCTTCATACAGCAGACTTTGAATGTCAGTGTTGAGCGAACTATGAAGTACAACTCTATACTGATGATGTCTAAGTGTAGCGAACTCTATATACAGCTGACTGAGATGTCAATGTAGTGAACTCTATATACAGCTGACTGAGATGTCAGTGTAGCGAACTCTATTATACAGCGGACTTTGATGTCAGTGTAGCGAACTCTATATACAGCGGACAGATGATGTCAGCGGACTGTAGCGAACTCTATATACAGCTGACTATGATGTCAGCGTAGCGTACTCTATATACAGCTGACTGAGATGTCAGTGTAGTGAACTCTATATACAGCGGACGATGATGTCAGCGTAGCGAACTTCATATACAGCTGACTGAGATGTCAATGTAGAGAACTCTATATACAGCGGACGATGATGTCAGTGTAGCGAACTCTATATACAGCGGACTGATGATGTCAGTGTAGCGAACTCTATATACAGCGGACTGATGATGTCAACATAGCGAACTCTATATACAGCGGACGATGATGTCAGTGTAGCGAAACTTTCTATGTACAGCGGACGATGATGTCAGTGTAGCGAACTCTATATACAGCGGACTGATGATGTCAGTGATGTAGACGACTATAATGTCAGTCTATATACATACAACTGACTATGACGTCAGCGTAGCGAAATCTACATACACTGACTATGAGTCTGCGTAGCGGAACTTATACACAGCGACTATGATGGCATGTACCTGTAGCGAACTCTATGTACAGCAGGACGATGATGTCATGATGTAGTGAACTCTATATACAGCGGACGATGATGTCAGTGTAGCGAACTCTATATACAGCTGACTGATGATGTCAATGTAGTGAACTCTATATAAAGCGGACGATGATGTCAGTGTAGCGAAACTATACATACAGCTGACTGAGATACCAAGTATATACAGGAACTCTATATACAGCGGACGATGATGTCAGTGTAGCGAAACTTCTATAACAGCGGACGATGATGTCAGTGTAGCGAACTCTATATACAGCTGACTGATGATGTCAATGTAGTGAACTCTATATACAGCGGACACGATGATGTCAGTGTAGCGAAACTCTATATACAGCGGACGATGATGTCAGTGTAGCGAACTCTATATACAGCGGACTGAGATGTCAGTGTAGTGAACTCTATATACAGCGGACGATGATGTCAGTGTAGCGAACTCTCTATACAGCTGACTGAGATGTCAATGTAGAAAATCTATATATACAGAGACGATGATGTCAGCGTAGCGAACTTCATATACAGCTGACTGAGATGTCAATGTAGTGAAAACACTATATACAGGGGACGATGATGTGTCGGTGTAGCGAACTCTATATACAGCTGACTGATGATGTCAGTGTAGCGAACTCTATATACAGCGGACGATGATGTCAGTGTAGCGAACTCTATATACATGACAGCAGCGGAAAATGATGTTAGTGTAGCGAACTTCATATACAGCTGACTGAGATGTCAATGTAGTGATCTATATATAGAGCGGACGATGATGTCAGTGTAGCGAAACTCTATATACAGCGAACGATGATGTTAGCATGTAGCGAACTTCAAACACAGCTGACTGAGATGTCCATGTAGTGAACTCTATAATACACAGCGGACTGATGATGTCAATGAAGCGAACTCTATATACAGCTGACTGAGATGTCAATGTAGCGAACTCTATATACAGCGGACGATGATGTCAGCGTGTAGCGAAGATCGTGATCAAAGCGGACGATGATGTTATTGTAACGAACTTAAAATCAGCTGACTGAGATGTCAATGTAGTGAACTCTATATACAGCACACGATGATGTCAGTGTGGTGAACTCTATATACAGCGCACGATGATGTCAGTGTAGCGTACTCTATATACAGCTGAATAGCATTCAGTGGAACGTAGTTTTTGCATAGACGGCTATAATGTCAGTGGAGCGAAATCTTCATACAACTGATTATGATGTCAGCGTAGCGAAATCTGCATGAAACTGACTATGAGGTCTGCGTAGCGCAGTTTTTACACAGTTGACTATGATGTCATCGTACCTTATTCTTCATACAGCAGATCTTTATGTCAGTGTGAGCAGTCTTTATACATATGATTTTGTCTGTGTAGCGCACACTATATACTGCGGACGATGATGTTAGTAGCGAACTCTATACACAACTGACTGAGATGTCAATGAAGTGAACTCTATATTCAGCAGACGATGATGTCGGTGTAACGAAATCTATATACAGCGGACGATTATGTCAGTCTAGCGAAATCTATAAACCGCGGACTATGATCGAAGCGATGCGAACTCTTTATATAGCTCACTGAGATGTCAGTGTAGTAAAATCTCTGTACAGCTGACTATGTTGTCAGCGTAGATAACGTCATATACAGCTGACTGAGATATCAACATAGTGATCTCATTATACAGGGGACGATGATGTCGGCGTAGCGAACTTCATATATAGTTGACTGAGATGTCCATTTAGCGAACTCTATATTCAGCAGACGATGATGTCAGTGTAGCGAAATCTATATACAGCGGACGATGATGTTAGTGTATCGAACTGTGTTTACAGCTGACTGAGATGTCAATGTAGAAAACTCTATATACAGCGGACGCTGATGTCAGTGCAGTGAACATTTTATACAGCGCACGATGATGTCAGTGAAGCGAACTCTATATACAGCGGACGATGATGTCAACGTAGTGTACTCTTTATACAACTGACCGAGATGTCTGCGTAGTGAACTCTATATACAGCACACGATGATGTCAGTGTGGTGAACTCTACATAAAGCGGACGATGATGTCAGTGTAGCGAACTATACATACAGCTGACTGAAATATCAACGTAGGGTACTCTATATACAGCGGACGATGATGTAAGTGTAGGGAACTCGATCAACAGCGGACGATGATGTTAGTGTAGCGAACTTTGTATACAGCTGACTGAGATGTCAATGTAGTGAACTCTAAACACAGCGGAATATGATATCTGCGTAGCGAACTCTATATATAGCTGACTGAGATGTCAATGTAGAGAACTCTAGATACAGCTGACTGAGATGTCAATGTAGTGAACTCTATATAGAGCACACGATGATGTCAGTGTGGTGAAGTCTACATAAAGCGGACGATGATGGCAGTGTAGCGAACTATATATACAGCTGACTGAAATATCAACGTAGGGTACTCTATATACAGCGGACTATGATGTCAGTGTACCGAACTATATATACAGCTGACTGAAATATCAACGTAGGGTATTCTATATACAGCTGACGATGGTGTCAGTGTTGCGAACTCTATATACATCTGATTAGCATGTCAGTGAAACGTAGTTTTTGCATAGACGACTATAATGTCAGTGTAGCGAAATCTTCATACAACTGACTATGTTGTCAGCGTAGCGAAATCTGCATACAACTGACTATGAGGTCTGAGTAGCGCAGTTTTTACACAGTTGACTATGATGTCATTGTACCTAATTCTTCATACAGCAGACTTTTAAGTCAGTGTTGAGCAGTCTTTATACATATGAAGTAGCGCACTCTATATACTGCGGACGATGATGTTAGTGTAGCGAACTCTATTTACAGCTGACTGAGATGTCAATGTAGTGAACTCTATATACAGCTGACTGAGATGTCATTGTAGCGAACTTATATACGGATGACGATGATGTCAGTCTAGCGAACTCAATATACAGCGGACGATTATGTCAGTGTAGCGAAATCTATAAACCGCGGACTATGATGTAAGCGATGCGAACTCCATATACAGCTGACTATGTTGTCAGCGTAGCGAACGTCATATACAGCTGACTGAGATGTCAATGTAGTGAACTCTATATACAGCAGCGGACGATGAGGTCAGCGTAGCGAAATTCATATCCAGCCGACTGAGATGTTAATGTAGAAAACTCTATATACAGCGGACAATAATGTTAGCTTAGCGAACTTCTATATACAGCGGACTGAGATGTCAATGTAGCGAACTCTATATACAGCGGACGATGATGTCAGTGTAGCGAACTCTATATACAGCGGACGATGTACAGCGGACGAAAGTGTAGCGAACTCTATATATGCGGACGATGAGCGGAAGTGTAGCAACTACATGTACAGCGGACGATGATGTCAGTGTAGCGAACTCTATATACAGCTGATAGCATGTCAGTGTAAAGTAGTTTTTGCATTGACGACTATAATGTCATGTAGCAAATCTACATACAACTGACTATGATGTCAGCGTAGCGAAATCTACATACAACTGACTATGAGGTCTGCGTAGCGAACTCTTTACATTGACTATGATGTCATTGTACCGAACTCTTATACAGCTGACTTTTATGTCAGTGTAGAGTAGTCTAATACAGACGATGATGTCTATGATGTCTATGGGGTGATGTCAGTAGCGAACTCTATATACAGCTGACGAGATGTCAGTGTAGTGAACTCTATATACAGGGGACGATGATGAGTCGATGTAGCGAGCGAATTCATATACAGCTGAGCGATCTGTCAATGTAGTGAACTCTATATACAGCGGGACGATGATGTCAGTGTAGCGAACTTCATATACAGCGACTGAGATGTTAATGTAGCGAACTCTATATACAGCGGACAATAATGTCAATGTAGCGAACTCTATATACAGCGGACTGAGATGTCAGCGTGTAGCGAACTCTATATACAGCGGACGATGATGTCAGTGTAGCGAACTCTATATACAGCGGACGATGATGTCAGTGTAGCGAACTCTATATACAGCGGACGATGATGTGTCAGTGTAGCGAACTCTATATACAGCGGACGATGATGTCAGTGTAGCGAACTCTATATACAGCTGGACGATGATGTCAGTGTAGCGAACTCTATATACAGCTGACGATGATGTCATGTCAGTGAAAACTCTTTTGCATTGACGACTATAATGTCAGTGTAGCGAAATCTATATACAACTGACTATGATGTCAGCGTAGCGAAATCTACATACAACTGACTATGAGGTCTGCGTAGCGGAGTTTTCACACAGTTGACTATGATGTCATTGTACCTAATTCTTCATACAGCAGACTTTTATGTCAGTGTTGAGCAGTCTTTACACATATGAAGTGATAGCGCACTCTCTATATACTGCGGACGATGATGTCAGTGTAGCGAACTCTATTACAGCTGACTGAGATGTCAATGTAGTGAACTCTATATACAGCTGACTGAGATGTCATTGTAGTAGCGACTCTATATACGGATGACGATGATGTCAGTCTAGCGAACTCAATATACAGCGGACGATTATGTCAGTGTAGCGAAATCTATAAACCGCGGACTATGATGTCAGCGTAGCGAACTCCATATACAGCTGACTATGATGTCAGCGTAGCGAACGTCTATATACAGCTGACTGAGATGTCAATGTAGTGAACTCTATATACAGCGGACGATGAGGTCAGCGTAGCGAAATTCATATCCAGCCGACTGAGATGTTAATGTAGAAAACTCTATATACAGCGGACAATAATGTTAGCTGTAGCGAACTCTATATACAGCGGACTGAGATGTCAGTGTAGCGAACTCTATATACAGCGGACGATGATGTCAGTGTAGCGAACTCTATATACAGCGGACGATGATGGTAGTGTAGCGAACTCTATGTACAGCAGCGATGATGTCAGTGTAGCGAACTCTATATACAGCGGACGATGATGTCAGTGTAGCGAACTCTATATACAGAGGACGATGATGTCAGTGTAGCGAACTCTATATACAGCTGATGAGCATGTCAGTGAAAAGTAGTTTTTGCATACACGACTATAATGTCAGTGTAGCGAAATCTACATACAAATGACTATGACTTCAGCGTAGCGAAATCTACATACAACTGACTATGAGGTCTGCGTAGCGAGAGTTTTTACACAGTTGACTATGATGGCATTGTACCTTATTTTTCATACAGCAGACTTTTATGTGAGTGTTGAGCAGTCTTTACATATATGATTATGATGTCTGTGTAGTGCAACTCTATATACAGCGGACGATGATGTCAGATTAGCGAACTCTCTATACAGCTGACTGAGATGTCAATGTAAACTCTATATAAGGCGGACGATGATGTCAGTGTAGCGAACTTCATATACAGCTGACAGAGATGTAAGTATGTGATCTCTATATACAGGGGACGATGATGTCGACGTAGCGAACTTCTATATACAGCTGACTGAGATGTCAATGTAGCGAATCTAATATTCAGCGGGAGATGATGTCAGTGTGTAGCGAAATCAATAAACAGCTGACGATGATGTTAGTGTAGTCGAACTTTATATACAGCTGACTGAGATGTCAATGAAGTGAACTCTATATACAGCGGACGATGATGTCAATGTAGTGAACTCTATATAAGCGTACGATGATGTCAGTGTAGCGAACTCTATGTACAGCGGACAATGATGTCAACGTAGTGTACTCTATATACAGCTGACTGAGATGCTGCGTTGTGAACTCTATATACAGCGGACGATGATGTCAGTGTAGTGAACTCTATATACAGCGCTCGATGTTATCAGTGTAGCGAACTCTATATACAGCTGATAAGCATCTCAGTGAAACGTAGTTTTTGCACAGTTGACTATGATGTCATTGTGCCTTATTCTTCATACAGCAGACTTTTATGTCTGTGTGAGCAGTCTTTATACATATGATTATGATGTCTGTGTAGCGCACTCTATATACTGCGGACGATGATGTTAGTGTAGCAAACTCAATACACAGCTGACTGAGATGTCAATGTAGTGAACTCTATATTCAGCAGACGATGATGTCAGTGTAGCGAAATCTATATACAGCGGACGATTATGTCAGTTTAGCGAAATCTATAAACCGCGGACTATGATCGAAGCGATGCGAACTCTTTATATAGCTCACTGAGATGTCAGTGTAGTAAAATCTCTGTACAGCTAACTATGTTGTCAGCGTAGAGAACTTCATATACAGCTGACTGATATATCAACATAGTGATCTTATTATACAGGGGACGATGATGTCGGCGTAGCGAACTTCATATACAGCTGACTGAGATGTCAATCTAGCGAACTCTACATTCAGCAGACGATGATGTCAGTGTAGCGAAATCTATATACAGCGGACGATGATGTTAGTGTATCGAACTGTGTTTACAGCTGACTGAGATGTCAATGTAGAAAACTCTATATACAGCGGACGCTGATGTCAGTGCAGTGAACATTTTATACAGCGCACGATGATGTCAGTGAAGCGAACTCTATATACAGCGGACGATGATGTCAACGTAGTGTACTCTTTATACAACTGACCGAGATGTCTGCGTAGTGAACTCTATATACAGCACACGATGATGTCAGTGTGGTGAACTCTACATAAAGCGGACGATGATGTCAGTGTAGCGAACTATACATACAGCTGACTGAAATATCAACGTAGGGTACTCTATATACAGCGGACGATGATGTAAGTGTAGGGAACTCGATCAACAGCGGACGATGATGTTAGTGTAGCGAACTTTGTATACAGCTGACTGAGATGTCAATGTAGTGAACTCTAAACACAGCGGAATATGATATCTGCGTAGCGAACTCTATGTATAGCTGACTGAGATGTCAATGTAGAGAACTCTAGATACAGCTGACTGAGATGTCAATGTAGTGAACTCTATATAGAGCACACGATGATGTCAGTGTGGTGAAGTCTACATAAAGCGGACGATGATGGCAGTGTAGCGAACTATATATACAGCTGACTGAAATATAAACGTAGGGTACTCTATATACAGCGGACTATGATGTCAGTGTACCGAACTATATATACAGCTGACTGAAATATCAACGTAGGGTATTCTATATACAGCTGACGATGGTGTCAGTGTTGCGAACTCTATATACATCTGAATAGCATGTCAGTGAAACGTAGTTTTTGCATAGACGACTATAATGTCAGTGTAGCGAAATCTTCATACAACTGACTATGTTGTCAGCGTAGCGAAATCTGCATACATCTGACTATGAGGTCTGAGTAGCGCAGTTTTTACACAGTTGACTATGATGTCATTGTGATCTAATTCTTCATACAGCAGACTTTTAAGTCAGTGTTGAGCAGTCTTTATACATATGAAGTAGCGCACTCTATATACTGCGGACGATGATGTTAGTGTAGCGAACTCTATATACAGCTGACTGAGATGTCAATGTAGTGAACTCTATATACAGCTGACTGAGATGTCATTGTAGCGAACTTTATATACGGATGACGATGATGTCAGTCTAGCGAACTCAATATACAGCGGACGATAATGTCAGTGTAGCGAAATCTATAAACCGCGGACTATGATGTAAGCGAGGCGAACACCATATACAGCTGACTATGTTGTCAGCGTAGCGAACGTCATATACAGCTGACTGAGATGTCAATGTAGTGAACTCTATATACAGCGGACGATGAGGTCAGCGTAGCGAAATTCATATCCAGCCGACTGAGATGTTAATGTAGAAAACTCTATATAGAGCGGACAATAATGTTAGCTTAGCGAACTCTATATACAGCGGACTGAGATGATGTCAGTGTAGCGAACTCTATATACAGCGGACGATGATATCAGTGTAGCGAACTCTATATACAGCGGACGATGATGGTAGTGTAGCGAACTCTATGTACAGCGGACGATGATGTCAGTGTAGCGAACTCTATATACAGCGGACGATGATGGAAGTGTAGCGAACTCTATGTACAGCGGACGATGATGTCAGTGTAGCGAACTCTATATACAGCTGAATAGCATGTCAGTGAAAAGTAGTTTTTGCATTGACGACTATAATGTCAGTGTAGCGAAATCTACATACAACTGACTATGACGTCAGCGTAGCGAAATCTACATACAACTGACTATGAGGTCTGCGTAGCGGAGTTTTTACACAGTTGACTATGATGGCATTTTACCTTATTCTTCATACAGCAGACTTTTATGTCAGTGTTGAGCAGTCTTTACATATATGATTATGATGTCTGTGTAGTGAACTCTATATACTGCGGACGATGATGTCAGATTAGCGAACTCTCTATACAGCTGACTGAGATGTCAATGTAAACTCAATAAAAGGCGGACGATGATGTCAGTGTAGCGAACTTCACATACGGCTGACAGAGATGTCAATATAGTGATCTCTATATACTGGGGACGATGATGTCAGATTAGCGAACTCTCTATACAGCTGACTGAGATGTCAATGTAAACTCAATATAAGGCGGACGATGATGTCAGTGTAGCGAACTTCATATACGGCTGACAGAGATGTCAATATAGTGATCTCTATATACAGCTGACGATGATGTCGACGTAGCGAACTTCATATACAGCTGACTGAGATGTCAATGTAGCGAATTCAATATTCAGCGGGAGATGATGTCAGTGTAGCGAAATCAATAAACAGCTGACGATGATGTTAGTGTATCGAACTTTATATACAGCTGACTGAGATGTCAATGTAGTGAACTCTATATACAGCGGACGATGATGTCAGTGTAGTGAACATTATATAAAGCGCACGATGATGTCAGTGTAGCGAACTCTATGTACAGCGGATAATGATGTCAACGTAGTGAACTCTATATACAGCGCACGATGATGGTGTCAGTGTAGTGAACTCTATATACAGCGCTCGATGATATCAGTGTAGCGAACTCTATATAAAGCTGATAAGCATCTCAGTGAAACGTAGTTTTTGCACAGACGACTATAATGTCAGTGTAGCGAAATCTACATACAACTGACTATGACATCAGCGTAGCGAAATCTACATACAACTGACTATGAGGTCTGCGTAGCGCTCTTTTACACAGTGACTATGATGTCATTGTACCTAATTCTTCATACAGCAGACTTTTATGTCAGTGTTGAGCAGGCTTTACATATATGATTATGATGTCTGTGTAGTGCACTCTATATACAGCGGACGATGATGTTAGTGTAGCGAACTCTCTATACAGCTGACTGAGATGTCAATGTAAAACTCTATATACAGCGGAAGATGATGTCAGTGTAGCGTAGCGAACTCTATATACAGCGGACGATGATGTTAGTGTATCGAACTTTATATACAGCTGACTGAGATGTCAATGAAGTGAACTCTATATACAGCGGACGATGATGTCAGTGTAGCGAACTCTATGTACAGCGGACGATGATGTCAATGTAGTGAACTCTATATACAGCGGACTTAGATGTCAACGTAGTGAACTCTATATACAGCGCATGATGATGTCAGTGTGGTGAACTCTATATACAGCGGACGATGATGTCAGTGTAGCGAACTCTATATACAGCTGACTGATGTTGTCAATGTAGTGAACTCTATATACAGCGGACGATGATCTCAGTGAAACGAAGTCTTTACACAGCTGACTATGATGTCAATGTACCTTATTCTTCATACAGCGGACTTTTATGTCTGCGTAGCGAACTTTATATACATATGATTGAGATGTCAATGTAGTGCACACTATATACAAGGGACGATGATGTCGGCGTAGCAAACTTCATACACAGCTGACTGAGATGTCAATGTAGTGAACGAACTGATGTCTATGCGAAATCTATATACAGCGGACGATGATGTCTAGCGGACTGATCGAAGCGATGCGAACTCTTTATATAGCTCACTGAGATGTCAGTGTAGCGAACTCTATATACAGCGGAAAATGATGTCAGCGTTGCGAACTTCATATACAGCAACTGACTGAGATGTCAGTGTAGTAAACTTCTATATACAGCTGACTGATGATGTCAGCGTGTAGCTGATGACTCTATTATACAGCGGACGATGATGTCGGCGTAGCGAACTTCATATACAGCTGACTGAGATGTCAATGTAGCGAACTCTACATTCAGCGGACGATGATGTCAGTGTAGCGAAATCTATATACAGCGGACGATGATGTTAGTGTATCGAACTGTGTTTACAGCTGACTGAGATGTCAATATCTATATACAGCGGACGCTGATGTCAGTGCAGTGAACATCTTATACAGCGCACGATGATGTCAGTGAAGCGAACTCTATATACAGCGGACGATGATGTCAACGTATGTACTCTTTATACAACTGACGAGATGTCTGCGTAGTGAACTCTATATACAGCACACGATGATGTCAGTGTGGTGAACTCTACATAAAGCGGACGATGATGTCAGTGTAGCGAACTATACATACAGCTGACTGAAATATCAACGTAGGGTACTCTATATACAGCGGACGATGATGATAAGTGTAGGGAACTCGATCAACAGCGGACGATGATGTTAGTGTAGCGAACTTTGTATACAGCTGACTGAGATGTCAATGTAGTGAACTCTAAACACAGCGGAATATGATATCTGCGTAGCGAACTCTATGTATAGCTGACTGAGATGTCAATGTAGAGAACTCTAGATACAGCTGACTGAGATGTCAATGTAGTGAACTCTATATAGAGCACACGATGATGTCAGTGTGGTGAAGTCTACATAAAGCGGACGATGATGGCAGTGTAGCGAACTATATATACAGCTGACTGAAATATAAACGTAGGGTACTCTATATACAGCGGACTATGATGTCAGTGTACCGAACTATATATACAGCTGACTGAAATATCAACGTAGGGTATTCTATATACAGCTGACGATGGTGTCAGTGTTGCGAACTCTATATACATCTGAATAGCATGTCAGTGAAACGTAGTTTTTGCATAGACGACTATAATGTCAGTGTAGCGAAATCTTCATACAACTGACTATGTTGTCAGCGTAGCGAAATCTGCATACATCTGACTATGAGGTCTGAGTAGCGCAGTTTTTACACAGTTGACTATGATGTCATTGTATCTAATTCTTCATACAGCAGACTTTTAAGTCAGTGTTGAGCAGTCTTTATACATATGAAGTAGCGCACTCTATATACTGCGGACGATGATGTTAGTGTAGCGAACTCTATATACAGCTGACTGAGATGTCAATGTAGTGAACTCTATATACAGCTGACTGAGATGTCATTGTAGCGAACTCTATATACGGATGACGATGATGTCAGTCTAGCGAACTCAATATACAGCGGACGATAATGTCAGTGTAGCGAAATCTATAAACCGCGGACTATGATGTAAGCGAGGCGAACACCATATACAGCTGACTATGTTGTCAGCGTAGCGAACGTCATATACAGCTGACTGAGATGTCAATGTAGTGAACTCTATATACAGCGGACGATGAGGTCAGCGTAGCGAAATTCATATCCAGCCGACTGAGATGTTAATGTAGAAAACTCTATATAGAGCGGACAATAATGTTAGCTTAGGGAACTCTATATACAGCGGACTGAGATGTCAATGTAGCGAACTCTATATACAGCGGACGATGATATCAGTGTAGCGAACTCTATATACAGCGGACGATGATGGTAGTGTAGCGAACTCTATGTACAGCGGACGATGATGTCAGTGTAGCGAACTCTATATACAGCGGACGATGATGGAAGTGTAGCGAACTCTATGTACAGCGGACGATGATGTCAGTGTAGCGAACTCTAGCATAGTAAAAGTAGTTGCATTGACGATATAATGTCAGTGTAGCGAAATCTACATACAACGACTATGACGTCAGCGTAGCGAAATCTACATACAACTGACTATGAGGTCTGCGTAGCGGAGTTTTTACACAGTTGACTATGATGGCATTGTACCTTATTCTTCATACGGCAGACTTTTATGTCAGTGTTGAGCAGTCTTTACATATATGATTATGATGTCTGTGTAGTGAACTCTATATACTGCGGACGATGATGTCAGATTAGCGAACTCTCTATACAGCTGACTGAGATGTCAATGTAAACTCAATAAAAGGCGGACGATGATGTCAGTGTAGCGAACTTCACATACGGCTGACAGAGATGTCAATATAGTGATCTCTATATACTGGGGACGATGATGTCAGATTAGCGAACTCTCTATACAGCTGACTGAGATGTCAATGTAAACTCAATATAAGGCGGACGATGATGTCAGTGTAGCGAACTTCATATACGGCTGACAGAGATGTCAATATAGTGATCTCTATATACAGGGGACGATGATGTCGACGTAGCGAACTTCATATACAGCTGACTGAGATGTCAATGTAGCGAATTCAATATTCAGCGGGAGATGATGTCAGTGTAGCGAAATCAATAAACAGCTGACGATGATGTTAGTGTATCGAACTTTATATACAGCTGACTGAGATGTCAATGAAGTGAACTCTATACACAGCGGACGATGATGTCAGTGTAGTGAACATTATATAAAGCGCACGATTATGTCAGTGTAGCGAACTCTATGTACAGCGGATAATGATGTCAACGTAGTGAACTCTATATACAGCGCACGATGATGTCAGTGTAGTGAACTCTATATACAGCGCTCGATGATATCAGTGTAGCGAACTCTATATAAAGCTGATAAGCATCTCAGTGAAACGTAGTTTTTGCACAGACGACTATAATGTCAGTGTAGCGAAATCTACATACAACTGACTATGACATCAGCGTAGCGAAATCTACAAACAACTGACTATGAAGTCTGCGTAGCGCAGTTTTACAGGTGACTATGATGTCATTGTACCTAATTCTTCATACAGCAGACTTTTATGTCAGTGTTGAGCAGGCTTTACAAATATGATTATGATGTCTGTGTAGCGCACTCTATAAACTGCGAACGATGATGTTAGTGTAGCGAACTCTCTATACAGCTGACTGAGATGTCAATGTAAACTCTATATACAGCGGAAGATGATGTCAGAGTAGCGAACTCTATAAACAGCGGACGATGATGTTAGTGTATCGAACTTTATATACCGCTGACTGCGATGTCAATGAAGTGAACTCTATATACAGTGGACGATGATGTCAGTGTAGCGAACTCTATGTACAGCGGACGAGGATGTCAACGTAGTGTACTCTATATACAGCTGACTTAGATGCTGCGTAGTAAACTCTATATACAGCGCATGATGATGTCAGTGTGGTGAACTCTACATATAGCGGACGATGATGTCAGTGTAGCGAACTCTATATACAACTGACTGAAATGTCAATGTAGTGAACTCTATATACAGCGGACGATGATGTCATATTAGCGAACTCTCTACACAGCTGACTGAGATGTCAATGTACACTCTATATACAGCGGACGATAATGTCAGCGTAGCGAACTTCATATACAGCTGACTGAGATGTCAATATAGTGATCACTATATACAAGGGAAGATGATGTCGGCGTAGCGAACTTCATATACAGCTGACTGAGATGTCAATGTAGCGAACTCTATGTACTGCGGACGATGATGTTAGTGTAGCGAACTCTATATACAGCGGAAAATGATGTCAGCGTTGCGAACTTCATATACAGCTGACTGAGATGTCAATGTAGTGAACTCTATATACAGCGCACGATGATGTCAGTGTAGCGAACTCTATATAGAGCGGACGATGATGTTAGCATAGCGAACTTCAAACACAGCTGACTGAGATATCCATGTAGTGAACTCTAAATACAGCGGAATATGATATCAGCGTAGCGAACTCTATATACAGCTGACTGAGATGTCAATGTAGTGAACTCTATATTCAGCAGACGATGATGTCAGTGTAGCGAAATCTATATGCAGCGGACGATTATGTCAGTCTAGCGAAATCTATAAACCGCGGACTATGATCGAAGCGATGCGAACTCTTTATATAGCTCACTGAGATGTCAGTGTAGTAAAATCTCTGTACAGCTAACTATGTTGTCAGCGTAGAGAACTTCATATACAGCTGACTGATATATCAACATAGTGATCTTATTATACAGGGGACGATGATGTCGGCGTAGCGAACTTCATATACAGCTGACTGAGATGTCAATCTAGCGAACTCTACATTCAGCAGACGATGATGTCAGTGTAGCGAAATCTATATACAGCGGACGATGATGTTAGTGTATCGAACTGTGTTTACAGCTGACTGAGATGTCAATGTAGAAAACTCTATATACAGCGGACGCTGATGTCAGTGCAGTGAACATTTTATACAGCGCACGATGATGTCAGTGAAGCGAACTCTATATACAGCGGACGATGATGTCAACGTAGTGTACTCTTTATACAACTGACCGAGATGTCTGCGTAGTGAACTCTATATACAGCACACGATGATGTCAGTGTGGTGAACTCTACATAAAGCGGACGATGATGTCAGTGTAGCGAACTATACATACAGCTGACTGAAATATCAACGTAGGGTACTCTATATACAGCGGACGATGATGTAAGTGTAGGGAACTCGATCAACAGCGGACGATGATGTTAGTGTAGCGAACTTTGTATACAGCTGACTGAGATGTCAATGTAGTGAACTCTAAACACAGCGGAATATGATATCTGCGTAGCGAACTCTATGTATAGCTGACTGAGATGTCAATGTAGAGAACTCTAGATACAGCTGACTGAGATGTCAATGTAGTGAACTCTATATAGAGCACACGATGATGTCAGTGTGGTGAAGTCTACATAAAGCGGACGATGATGGCAGTGTAGCGAACTATATATACAGCTGACTGAAATATAAACGTAGGGTACTCTATATACAGCGGACTATGATGTCAGTGTACCGAACTATATATACAGCTGACTGAAATATCAACGTAGGGTATTCTATATACAGCTGACGATGGTGTCAGTGTTGCGAACTCTATATACATCTGAATAGCATGTCAGTGAAACGTAGTTTTTGCATAGACGACTATAATGTCAGTGTAGCGAAATCTTCATACTACTGACTATGTTGTCAGCGTAGCGAAATCTGCATACATCTGACTATGAGGTCTGAGTAGCGCAGTTTTTACACAGTTGACTATGATGTCATTGTATCTAATTCTTCATACAGCAGACTTTTAAGTCAGTGTTGAGCAGTCTTTATACATATGAAGTAGCGCACTCTATATACTGCGGACGATGATGTTAGTGTAGCGAACTCTATATACAGCTGACTGAGATGTCAATGTAGTGAACTCTATATACAGCTGACTGAGATGTCATTGTAGCGAACTTTATATACGGATGACGATGATGTCAGTCTAGCGAACTCAATATACAGCGGACGATAATGTCAGTGTAGCGAAATCTATAAACCGCGGACTATGATGTAAGCGAGGCGAACACCATATACAGCTGACTATGTTGTCAGCGTAGCGAACGTCATATACAGCTGACTGAGATGTCAATGTAGTGAACTCTATATACAGCGGA
Organism: Urechis unicinctus; assembly: GCA_034190875.2. Classification (NCBI taxonomy): domain Eukaryota; kingdom Metazoa; phylum Annelida; class Polychaeta; order Xenopneusta; family Urechidae; genus Urechis; species Urechis unicinctus. The sequence goes on along the minus strand of JAXDRA010000061.1, from coordinate 9,130 downwards.
CGATGAGAGGTCAGCGTAGCGAAATTCATATCCAGCCGACTGAGATGTTATGTAGAAAACTCTATATAGAGCGGACAATAATGTTAGCTTAGCGAACTCTATATACAGCGGACTGAGATGTCAATGTAGCGAACTCTATATACAGCGGACGATGATATCAGTGTAGCGAACTCTATATACAGCGGACGATGATGGTAGTGTAGCGAACTCTATGTACAGCGGACGATGATGTCAGTGTAGCGAACTCTATATACAGCGGACGATGATGGAAGTGTAGCGAACTCTATGTACAGCGGACGATGATGTCAGTGTAGCGAACTCTATATACAGCTGAATAGCATGTCAGTGAAAAGTAGTTTTTGCATTGACGACTATAATGTCAGTGTAGCGAAATCTGCATACAACTGACTATGACGTCAGCGTAGCGAAATCTACATACAACTGACTATGAGGTCTGCGTAGCGGAGTTTTTACACAGTTGACTATGATGGCATTTTACCTTATTCTTCATACGGCAGACTTTTATGTCAGTGTTGAGCAGTCTTTACATATATGATTATGATGTCTGTGTAGTGAACTCTATATACTGCGGACGATGATGTCAGATTAGCGAACTCTCTATACAGCTGACTGAGATGTCAATGTAAACTCATAAAAGGCGGACGATGATGTCAGTGTAGCGAACTTCACATACGGCTGACAGAGATGTCAATATAGTGATCTCTATATACTGGGGACGATGATGTCAGATTAGCGAACTCTCTATACAGCTGACTGAGATGTCAATGTAAACTCAATATAAGGCGGACGATGATGTCAGTGTAGCGAACTTCATATACGGCTGACAGAGATGTCAATATAGTGATCTCTATATACAGGGGACGATGATGTCGACGTAGCGAACTTCATATACAGCTGACTGAGATGTCAATGTAGCGAATTCAATATTCAGCGGGAGATGATGTCAGTGTAGCGAAATCAATAAACAGCTGACGATGATGTTAGTGTATCGAACTTTATATACAGCTGACTGAGATGTCAATGAAGTGAACTCTATACACAGCGGACGATGATGTCAGTGTAGTGAACATTATATAAAGCGCACGATTATGTCAGTGTAGCGAACTCTATGTACAGCGGATAATGATGTCAACGTAGTGTACTCTATATACAGCTGACTGAGATGCTGCGTAGTGAACTCTATATACAGCGCACGATGATGTCAGTGTAGTGTACTCTATATACAGCGCACGATGATGTCAGTGTGGTGAACTCTACATACAGCGGACAATGATGTCAGTGTAGTGAACTCTATATACAGCGCACGATGATGTCAGTGTAGTGAACTCTATATACAGCGCTCGATGATATCAGTGTAGCGAACTCTATATAAAGCCGATAAGCATCTCAGTGAAACGTAGTTTTTGCACAGACGACTATAATGTCAGTGTAGCGAAATCTACATACAACTGACTATGACATCAGCGTAGCGAAATCTACAAACAACTGACTATGAAGTCTGCGTAGCGCAGTTTTTACAGGTGACTATGATGTCATTGTACCTAATTCTTCATACAGCAGACTTTTATGTCAGTGTTGAGCAGGCTTTACAAATATGATTATGATGTCTGTGTAGCGCACTCTATAAACTGCGAACGATGATGTTAGTGTAGCGAACTCTCTATACAGCTGACTGAGATGTCAATGTAAACTCTATATACAGCGGAAGATGATGTCAGAGTAGCGAACTCTATAAACAGCGGACGATGATGTTAGTGTATCGAACTTTATATACCGCTGACTGCGATGTCAATGAAGTGAACTCTATATACAGTGGACGATGATGTCAGTGTAGCGAACTCTATGTACAGCGGACGAGGATGTCAACGTAGTGTACTCTATATACAGCTGACTTAGATGCTGCGTAGTAAACTCTATATACAGCGCATGATGATGTCAGTGTGGTGAACTCTACATATAGCGGACGATGATGTCAGTGTAGCGAACTCTATATACAACTGACTGAAATGTCAATGTAGTGAACTCTATATACAGCGGACGATGATGTCATATTAGCGAACTCTCTACACAGCTGACTGAGATGTCAATGTACACTCTATATACAGCGGACGATAATGTCAGCGTAGCGAACTTCATATACAGCTGACTGAGATGTCAATATAGTGATCACTATATACAAGGGAAGATGATGTCGGCGTAGCGAACTTCATATACAGCTGACTGAGATGTCAATGTAGCGAACTCTATGTACTGCGGACGATGATGTTAGTGTAGCGAACTCTATATACAGCGGAAAATGATGTCAGCGTTGCGAACTTCATATACAGCTGACTGAGATGTCAATGTAGTGAACTCTATATACAGCGCACGATGATGTCAGTGTAGCGAACTCTATATAGAGCGGACGATGATGTTAGCATAGCGAACTTCAAACACAGCTGACTGAGATATCCATGTAGTGAACTCTAAATACAGCGGAATATGATATCAGCGTAGCGAACTCTATATACAGCTGACTGAGATGTCAATGTAGTGAACTCTATATTCAGCAGACGATGATGTCAGTGTAGCGAAATCTATATACAGCGGACGATTATGTCAGTCTAGCGAAATCTATAAACCGCGGACTATGATCGAAGCGATGCGAACTCTTTATATAGCTCACTGAGATGTGTGTAGTAAAATCTCTGTACCGCTGACTATGTTGTCAACGTAGAGAACTTCATATACAGCTGACTGAGATATCAACATAGTGATCTCATTATACAGGGGACGATGATGTCGGCGTAGCGAACTTCATATACAGCTGACTGAGATGTCAATCTAGCGAACTCTTTATTCACCAGACGATGATGTCAGTGTAGCGAAATCTATATGCAGCGGACGATGATGTTAGTGTATCGAACTTTGTTTACAGCTGACAGAGATGTCAATGTAGAAAACTCTATATACAGCTGACTGAGATGTCAATGTAGTGAACTCTATATAGAGCACACGATGATGTCAGTGTGGTGAAGTCTACATAAAGCGGACGATGATGGCAGTGTAGCGAACTATATATACAGCTGACTGAAATATCAACGTAGGGTACTCTATATACAGCGGACTATGATGTCAGTGTACCGAACTATATATACAGCTGACTGAAATATCAACGTAGGGTATTCTATATACAGCACACGATGGTGTCAGTGTTGCGAACTCTATATACATCTGATTAGCACGTCAGTGAAACGTAGTTTTTGCATAGACGACTATAATGTCAGTGTAACGAAATCTTCATACAACTGACTATGTTGTCAGCGTAGCGAAATCTGCATACAACTGACTATGAGGTCTGAGTAGCTCAGTTTTTACACAGTTGACTATGATGTCATTGTATCTAAATCTTCATACAGCAGACTTTTAAGTCAGTGTTGAGCAGTCTTTACACATATGAAGTAGCGCACTCTATAAACTGCGGACGATGATGTAAGTGTAGCGAACTCTATATACAGCTGACTGAGATGTCAATGTAGTGAACTCTATATACAGCTGACTGAGATGTCATTGTAGCGAACTCTATATACGGCTGACGATGATGTCAGTCTAGCGAACTCAATATAGAGCGGACGATTATGTCAGTGTAGCGAAATCTATAAACCGCGGACTATGATGTAAGCGATGCGAACTCCATATACAGCTGACTATGTTGTCAGCGTAGCGAACGTCATATACAGCTGACTGAGATGTCAATGTAGTGAACTCTATATACAGCGGACGATGAGGTCAGCGTAGCGAAATTCATATCCAGCCGACTGAGATGTTAATGTAGAAAACTCTATATACAGCGGACAATAATGTTAGCTTAGCGAACTCTATATACAGCAGACTGAGATGTCAATGTAGCGAACTCTATATACAGCGGACGATGATATCAGTGTAGCGAACTCTATATACAGCGGACGATGATGGTAGTGTAGCGAACTCTATGTACAGCGGACGATGATGTCAGTGTAGCGAACTCTATATACAGCTGAATAGCATGTCAGTGAAAAGTAGTTTTTTGCATTGACGACTATAATGTCAGTGTAGCGAAATCTACATACAACTGACTATGACGTCAGCGTAGCGAAATCTACATACAACTGACTATGAGGTCTGCGTAGCGGAGTTTTTACACAGTTGACTATGATGGCATTGTACCTTATTCTTCATACAGCAGACTTTTATGTCAGTGTTGAGCAGTCTTTACATATATGATTATGATGTCTGTGTAGTGAACTCTATATACTGCGGACGATGATGTCAGATTAGCGAACTCTCTATACAGCTGACTTAGATGTCAATGTAAACTCAATATAAGGCGGACGATGATTTCAGTGTAGCGAACTTCATATACGGCTGACAGAGATGTCAATATAGTGATCTCTATATACAGGGGACGATGATGTCGACGTAGCGAACTTCATATACAGCTGACTGAGATGTCAATGTAGCGAATTCAATATTCAGCGGGAGATGATGTCAGTGTAGCGAAATCAATAAACAGCTGACGATGATGTTAGTGTATCGAACTTTATATACAGCTGACTGAGATGTCAATGAAGTGAACTCTATACACAGCGGACGATGATGTCAGTGTAGTGAACATTACATAAAGCGCACGATGATGTCAGTGTAGCGAACTCTATATACAGCGGATAATGATGTCAACGTAGTGTACTCTATATACAGCTGATTGAGATGCTGCGTAGTGAACTCTATATACAGCGCACGATGATGTCAGTGTAGTGTACTCTATATACAGCGCACGATGATGTCAGTGTGGTGAACTCTACATATAGCGGACAATGATGTCAGTGTAGTGAACTCTATATACAGCGCACGATGATGTCATTGTAGTGAACTCTATATACAGCGCTCGGTGATATCAGTGTAGCGAACTCTATATACAGCTGATAAGCATCTCAGTGAAACGTAGTTTTTGCACAGACGACTATAATGTCAGTGTAGCTAAATCTACATACAACTGACTATGTTGTCAGCGTAGCGAACTCTGCATACATCTGACTATGAGGTCTGCATAGCGCAGTTTTTACACATTTGACTATGATGTCATTGTAACTAATTCTTCATACAGCAGGCTTTTATGTCAGTGTTGAGCAGTCTTTACGCATATGATTATGATGTCTGTGTAGCGCACTCTATATACTGCGGACGATGATGTTAGTGTAGCGAACTCTATATACAGCTGACTGAGATGTCAATGTAGTGAACTCTATATTCAGCAGACGATGATGTCAGTGTAGCGAAATCTATATACAGCTGATAAGCATCTCAGTGAAACGTAGTTTTTGCACAGACGACTATAATGTCAGTGTAGCGAAATCTACATACAACTGACTATGTTGTCAGCGTAGCGAAATCTGCATACAACTGACTAAGAGGTCTGCGTAGCGCAGTTTTCACACATTTGACTATGATGTCATTGTACCTAATTCTTCATACAACAGGCTTTTATGTCAGTGTTGAGCAGTCTTTACGCATATGATTATGATGTCTGTGCAGCGCACTCTATATACTGCGGACGATGATGTTAGTGTAGCGAAATCTATATACAGCTGACTGAGATGTCAATGTAGTGAACTCTATAATCAGCAGACGATGATGTCAGTGTAGCGAAATCTATATACAGCGGACGATTATGTCAGTTTAGCGCAATCTGTAAACCGCGGACTATGATCGAAGCGATGCGAACTCTTTATATAGCTCACTGAGATGTGAGTGTAGTAAAATCTCTGTACAGCTGACTATGTTGTCAGCGTAGAGAACTTCATATACAGCTGACTGAGATATCAACATAGTGATCTCATTATACAGGGGACGATGATGTCGGCGTAGCGAACTTCATATACAGCTGACTGAGATGTCAATGTAGCGAACTCTATATTCAGCAGACGATGATGTCAGTGTAGCGAAATCTATATGCAGCGGACGATGATGTTAGTGTATCGAAATTTGTTTACAGCTGACTGAGATGTCAATGTATAAAACTCTATATACAGCTGACTGAGATGTCAATGTAGTGAACTCTATATAGAGCACACGATGATGTCAGTGTGGTGAAGTCTACATAAAGCGGACGATGATGGCAGTGTAGCGAACTATATATACAGCTGACTGAAATATCAACGTAGGGTACTCTATATACAGCGGACGATGATGTCAGTGTACCGAACTATATATACAGCTGACTGAAATATCAACGTAGGGTATTCTATATACAGCACACGATGGTGTCAGTGTTGCGAACTCTATATACATCTGATTAGCATGTCAGTGAAACGTATTTTTGGCATAGACGACTATAATGTCAGTGTAACGAAATCTTCATACAACTGACTATGTTGTCAGCGTAGCGAAATCTGCATACAACTGACTATGAGGTCTGAGTAGCTCAGTTTTTACACAGTTTGACTATGATGTCATTGTATCTAATTCTTCATACAGCAGACTTTTAAGTCAGTGTTGAGCAGTCTTTACACATATGAAGTAGCGCACTCTATAAACTGCGGACGATGATGCTAGTGTAGTGAACTCTATATACAGCTGACTGAGATGTCAATGTAGTGAACTCTATAATCAGCAGACGATGATGTCAGTGTAGCGAAATCTATATACAGCGGACGATTATGTCAGTTTAGCGCAATCTATAAACCGCGGACTATGATCGAAGCGATGCGAACTCTTTATATAGCTCACTGAGATGTGAGTGTAGTAAAATCTCTGTACAGCTGACTATGTTGTCAGCGTAGAGAACTTCATATACAGCTGACTGAGATATCAACATAGTGATCTCATTATACAGGGGACGATGATGTCGGCGTAGCGAACTTCATATACAGCTGACTGAGATGTCAATGTAGCGAACTCTATATTCAGCAGACGATGATGTCAGTGTAGCGAAATCTATATGCAGCGGACGATGATGTTTTTGTATCGAACTTTGTTTACAGCTGACTGAGATGTCAATGTAGAAAACTCTATATACAGCTGACTGAGATGTCAATGTAGTGAACTCTATATAGATCACACGATGATGTCAGTGTGGTGAAGTCTACATAAAGCGGACGATGATGGCAGTGTAGCGAACTATATATACAGATGACTGAAATATCAACGTAGGGTACTCTATATACAGCGGACGATGATGTCAGTGTACCGAACTATATATACAGCTGACTGAAATATCAACGTAGGGTATTCTATATACAGCACACGATGGTGTCAGTGTTGCGAACTCTATATACATCTGATTAGCATGTCAGTGAAACGTAGTTTTTGCATAGACGACTATAATGTCAGTGTAACGAAATCTTCATACAACTGACTATGTTGTCAGCGTAGCGAAATCTGCATACAACTGACTATGAGGTCTGAGTAGCTCAGTTTTTACACAGTTGACTATGATGTCATTGTATCTAATTCTTCATACAGCAGACTTTTAAGTCAGTGTTGAGCAGTCTTTACACATATGAAGTAGCGCACTCTATATACTGCGGACGATGATGTAAGTGTAGCGAACTCTATATACAGCTGACTGAGATGTCAATGTAGTGAACTCTATATACAGCTGACTGAGATGTCATTGTAGCGAACTCTATATACGGCTGACGATGATGTCAGTCTAGCGAACTCAATATACTGCGGACGATTATGTCAGTGTAGCGAAATCTATAAACCGCGGACTATGATGTAAGCGATGCGAACTCCATATACAGCTGACTATGTTGTCAGCGTAGCGAACGTCATATACAGCTGACTGAGATGTCAATGTAGTGAACTCTATATACAGCGGACGATGAGGTCAGCGTAGCGAAATTCATATCCAGCCGACTGAGATGTTAATGTAGAAAACTCTATATACAGCGGACAATAATGTTAGCTTAGCGAACTCTATATACAGCAGACTGAGATGTCAATGTAGCGAACTCTATATACAGCGGACGATGATATCAGTGTAGCGAACTCTATATACAGCGGACGATGATGGTAGTGTAGCGAACTCTATGTACAGCGGACGATGATGTCAGTGTAGCGAACTCTATATACATCTGAATAGCATGTCAGTGAAAAGTAGTTTTGCATTGACGACTATAATGTCAGTGTAGCGAAATCTACATACAACTGACTATGACGTCAGCGTAGCGAAATCTACATACAACTGACTATGAGGTCTGCGTAGCGGAGTTTTTACACAGTTGACTATGATGGCATTGTACCTTATTCTTCATACAGCAGACTTTTATGTCAGTGTTGAGCAGTCTTTACATATATGATTATGATGTCTGTGTAGTGAACTCTATATACTGCGGAGGATGATGTCAGATTAGCGAACTCTCTATACAGCTGACTGAGATGTCAATGTAAACTCAATATAAGGCGGACGATGATTTCAGTGTAGCGAACTTCATATACGGCTGACAGAGATGTCAATATAGTGATCTCTATATACAGGGGACGATGATGTCGACGTAGCGAACTTCATATACAGCTGACTGAGATGTCAATGTAGCGAATTCAATATTCAGCGGGAGATGATGTCAGTGTGGTGAACTCTACATATAGCGGACAATGATGTCAGTCAGTGTAGTGAACTCTATATACAGCGCACGATGATGTCATTGTAGTGAACTCTATATACAGCGCTCGGTGATATCAGTGTAGCGAACTCTATATACAGCTGATAAGCATCTCAGTGAAACGTAGTTTTTGCACAGACGACTATAATGTCAGTGTAGCTAAATCTACATACAACTGACTATGTTGTCAGCGTAGCGAACTCTGCATACATCTGACTATGAGGTCTGCGTAGCGCAGTTTTTACACATTTGACTATGATGTCATTGTAACTAATTCTTCATACAGCAGGCTTTTATGTCAGTGTTGAGCAGTCTTTACGCATATGATTATGATGTCTGTGCCAGCGCACTCTATATACTGCGGACGATGATGTTAGTGTAGCGAACTCTATATACAGCTGACTGAGATGTCAATGTAGTGAACTCTATATTCAGCAGACGATGATGTCAGTGTAGCGAAATCTATATACAGCTGATAAGCATCT
>JAXDRA010000059.1:0-21448 GCA_034190875.2 Urechis unicinctus | reverse complement strand
TTTCAAGCATTCATGAGAGATAGCGTTCTTCTGATGTGTGGAGTCAACAAACGATACAACAATGACTGAAATCAATACGTCTTTATACATAACGTTAGTTGATCATCTGTGTGACTAGAAAAACATAGCAGCACATTAAGCACCTTCTTTAAAACGATGTGTGTGGGCTCTTAAAAGAGCCTTTGGCAATTAATGAAATGCCAGGCCAGACATGATCGGCTCATGCAGCTTGTGACGACTGTCTAAAGGTGGTAGAGAAGAGACACGAAGCATCTCTTGGGACATGGCCTCTGCGCGCTGGTAATAGCTGTCATAGGAATGATTCAAGGAAGACAGATATTGCTCATAGGTCTGCCTTGTCTTTGAACCTGGACGAGTTTTGCTCAGGTTAGCTTGAACGTCATTGATCTTGGCTTGTATTTGCTCCATGACGTCACAGACGGAGTTGAGTTGCTGTTCGAGGGAGAAGTTCTCAATCTTCTGGAAGCTAGACTCCATGATGATGAAATATGATTGTCGCAACGATACTGATTCAGAAGTAAGATGTTATCTCGTCTTAATCTGAGAGACGATATGCTGCTGTATTCTAAATTGTCTGTATATATAGTATGACTGCGTGACGCGTCTAAACCTACTCAGAGTCCGCACGTCACCCGAGCACGTCACGACGCGCGTCAAATAAGATGACGCTGTCAACGAGGAGATCCACAGGTAGACACAACCAGTACAGAGCCAGGAGGCATTCTTCACACCTATCACACCTTGTATGTAGTACATCAAATGTATAATTTCAAGAGTATAGAAAAACGCCGTGCGGTTGATATAACTATACGTGCGCTTAAGGTTCCCATGAACATTTCAACACGATTTAATTTATGAACATCTTAACCAGCAGATGTTTTTATATCATCCTTAACTTTTAATTAATTAAGTTGCTGCCGATTCATATATACATTCAAAGGTTACTTAAGACAAAGAAGAGAATGGTCTACAAGCTGGATGTGCTGACACAAAGCAAACCAAATTGAGTGCTTGTTAAAGGCGCCATGATATATTACTATCAATGCTCATAGTCTCGTATGCCTTTTTCTATCAACTAACGTGGAGAAAGTAGTTGTGTATATATATAGACAATGACAGGGACCGACAAGTACCAATATCAGGCAACATTGTTTGCATTAGACTCATACAAATGGCTAAGCGGAGTCCATTTCGATCGACAGACAACGATTATTTGTGATTAAGTATTATTTGGTTTTGTGTTTGTTAGCAGTGTGGTTTATCGTAAGCAAACTACATAATATGTACGTGATTAATACATGCATGGAAAATATTATTGATATGTTCCTGTATATTCTGAGTGTGTTTCATTGTTGATGTAACCAAGAATAGTGTGTTCAAGTTAAGACGTAATAATGCCATGTGGCCTATTTTTGGTTTGGCTATGTAGTGGCCCAATTTATAGCCGTATTGAACTGATGATCTTTCGGTCGTTCCCTAAAATGTGATTATGGTATAAAAAGACCTTTTAAGTATTCAATTTCCAATCCCATGTGCATTTTCTTTTTTTAAATGAAGTTTGTATAAGCATTGAACAGAGAGATAGCGTTCTTCTGATGTGTGGAGTCAACAAGGATACAACAATGACTGAATCAATACGTCTTTATACATTACGTTAAGTTGATCATCTGTGTGACTAGAAAACATAGCAGCACATTAGCAGACTCTTCTTCTTTAAACGATGTGTGTGGCTCTTAAAAGAGCCTTTGGCAATTAAATGAAAGCCAGGGCCAGACATGATCGGCTCATGCAGCATTGTGACGACTGTCTAAAGGTGGTAGAGAAGACACGAAGCATCTCTTGGGACTGGCCTCTGCGCGCTGGTAATAGCTGTCATAGGAATGATTCAAGGAAGACAGATATTGCTCATAGGTCATGCCTTGTCTTTGAACCTGGACGAGTTTTGCTCAGGTGTAGCTTGAACGTCATTGATCTTGGCTTGTTATTTGCTCCATGACGTCACGACGGAGTTAGTTGCTGTTCGAGGGAGAAGTTCTCAATCTTCTGGAAGCTAGACTCCATGATGAAATATGATTGTCGCAACGATACTGATTCAGAAGTAGATGTTATCTCGTCTTAATCTGAGAGACGATATGCTGCTGTATTCTAAATTGTCTGTATATATAGTATGACTTCGTGACGCGTCTAAACCTCTCAGAGTCCGCACGTCAGCCGAGCACGTCACGACGCGCGTCAAATAAGATGACGCTGGTCAACGAGGAGATCCACAGGTTAGACAACCAGTACAGAGCCAGGAGGCATTCTTCACACCTATCACACCTTGTATGTAGTAAATCAAATGTATAATTTCAAGAGTATCGAAAAGCGCCGTGCGGTTGGGGTATCACTATATGTGCGCTTAAGGTTCCCATGAACATTTCAAACACGATTTAAAATGAACATCTTAACCAGCAGGTGTTTTATATCATCCTTAACTTTTAATTAATTAAGTTGCTGCCGATTCATATATACATTCAAAGGTTACTTAAGACAAAGAAGAGAATGGTCTACAAGCTGGATGTGCTGACACAAAGCAAACCAAATTGAGTGCTTGTTAAAGGGCGCCATGATATATATTACTATCAATGCTCATAGTCTCGTATGCCTTTTCCTATCAACTAACGTGGAGAAGTAGTTGTATATATATAGACAATGACAGGGACCGACAAGTACCAATATCAGGCAACATTGTTGTATTAGACTCATACAAATGGCTAAGCGGAGTTCCATTCGATCGACAGACAACGATTATTTGTGATTAAGTATTATTTGGTTTTGTGTTTGTTAGCAGTGTGGTTATCGTAAAGCAACTACATAATATGTACGTGATTAATACATGCATGGAAAATATTATTGATATGTTCCTGTATATTCTGAGTGTTGTCATTGTGATGTAACCAAGAATAGTGTGTTCAAGTTAAGACGTAATAAGACACCTATGTTTTTGGCTATTTTGGGTTTCAGCCTATTGAACTTGGAGTGGCCCAAATGTGATTAACGTATAAAGACTGATGCCTCAATTCAATCCCATGTGCATTTCCCTAAAATGAATGTTTATATATTGCCAACAGAGACCTTTTAATTGTAGAGTCAATACACCAAACCCTGTGATCAATATACGTTCCTTATACATTATTGTTTTAATTTGTGACTTAAGCATTTAGGCACATTAAGCACCCGTTTGTGTGGCTAAAAAGAGGAGCCTTTGCGTGGCACGAATGAACCACCTGCCCAGTTAACAATGGATCATACAATGACTGATGTCAACGGATCGGTCCTGAAGAACGAAGCACATCTTGGGAGTTGCGTTGGGCGCTGGGTAGTGTCATAGGAAAACAAGGAGATATTGCCCTCACATTCAAATTTGCTTAGAAACGTGAACATAGTTTTGGTTTCAAGGTTATAACGTCATTTGATAATGGCAAGTTGTTTGCTCTTACGAGACGGAGTTGATTTGGCAGAATCAATGGAAAAGACCCAGGAGACCCTTGTCAGCACGATAACTGATTCAGAAGTAAGATGTTTCTTCTAATCTGAGAGACGACGAGCTGTGCTGGATGTAAGTGTATATATAGTATGACTTCGAAGACGCGTCTCTAACCTACTCAGAGTCCGCATGGCCGAGCACGTCACGTTGCGCGGTCAATAATGACGCTGTCAAGGGAGATCCACAGGTAGACACAACCAGTACAAGCCAAGGGGGCATTCTTCACACCTATCACACCTTGTTGTAGTAGACTCAAAGTATAATTTCAAGAGTATCGAAAAGCGCCGTGGGTGTGATAAACCTATACGTGTGGACTTAAGGTTCCCATGAACTTTCAACCACGAAGTTAATTATGAACTCTTTACCATCAGTGTTTTACGTCATCATCCTTAACTTTTAATTAATTAAGTTGCTGCCGATGATATATACATTCAAAGGTTACTTAAGACAAAGAAGAGAATGGTCTACACTGGCTGGATGTGCTGTGACAAAGCAAACCAAATTGAGTGCTTGTTAAAGGCGCCATGATATATTACTATCAATACTCATAGTCTCGTATGCCTTTTCTATCAACTAACGTGGAGAAGTAGTTGTATATATATAGACAATGACAGGGGACCGACAAGTACCAATATCAGGCAACATTCTTTGTATTAGACTCATACAAATGGCTAAGCGGAGTCCCATTCGATCGACAGACACGATTATTTGTGATTAAGTATTATTTGGTTTTGTGTTTGTTAGCAGTGTGGTTTATCGTAAGCAACTACATAATATTGTACGTGATTAATACATGCATGGAAAATATTATTGATATGTTCCTGTATATTCTCCAGTGTTGTCACTGTGTGATGTAACCAAGAATAGTGTGTTCAAGTTAAGACGTAATAATGCCATGTGGCCTATTTTTGGTTTGGCTATGTAGTGGCCCAATTTTATAGCCGTATTGAAACTGAGGATCTTTCGGTTCGTTCCCTAAAATGTGATTATGGTATAAAAAGACCTTTTAAGTATTCAATTTCAATCCCATGTGCATTTTCTTTTAAATGAAGTTTGTATAAGCATTGAACAGAGAGATAGCGTTTCTTCTGATGTGTGGAGTCAACAAGGATACAACAATGACTGAAATCAATACGTCTTTATACATTACGTTAGTTGATCATCTGTGTGACTAGAAAACATAGCAGCACATTAAGCACCTTCTTTAAACGATGTGTGTGGCTCTTAAAAGAGCCTTTGGCAATTAATGAAATGCCAGGGCCAGACATGATCGGCTCATGCAGCTTGTGACGACTGTCTAAAGGTGGTAGAGAAGACACGAAGCATCTCTTGGGACCATGGCCTCTGCGCGCTGGTAATAGCTGTCATAGGAATGATTCAAGGAAGACAGATATTGCTCATAGGTCTGCCTTGTCTTTGAACCTGGACGAGTTTTGCTCAGGTTAGCTTGAACGTCATTGATCTTGGCTTGTATTTGCTCCATGACGTCACAGACGGACGGAGTTTGAGTTGCTGTTCGAGGGAGAAGTTCTCAATCTCTTCTGGAAGCTAGACTCCATGATGAAATATGATTGTCGCAACGATACTGATTCAGAAGTATGATGTTATCACGTCTTAATCTGAGAGACGATATGCTGCTGTATTCTAAATTGTCTGTATATATAGTATGACTTCGTGACGCGTCTAAACCTACTCAGAGTCCGCACGTCACCCGAGCACGTCACGACGCGCGTCAAATAAGATGACGCTGTCAACGAGGAGATCCACAGGTAGACACAACCAGTACAGAGCCAGGAGGCATTCTTCACACCTATCACACCTTGTATGTAGTACATCAAATGTATAATTTCAAGAGTATCGAAAACGCCGTGCGGTTGATATAAACTATATGTGCGCTTAAGGTTCCCATGAACATTTCAACACGATTTAATTATGAACATCTTAACCAGCAGGTGTTTTATATCATCCTTAACTTTTAATTAATTAAGTTGCTGCCGATTCATATATACATTCAAAGGTTACTTAAGACAAAGAAGAGAATGGTCTACAAGCTGGATGTGCTGACACAAAGCAAACCAAATTGAGTGCTTGTTAAAGGCGCCATGATATATTACTATCAATGCTCATAGTCTCGTATGCCTTTTCTATCAACTAACGTGGAGAAGTAGTTGTATATATATATAGACAATGACAGGGACCGACAAGTACCAATATCAGGCAACATTGTTGCATTAGACTCATACAAATGGCTAAGCGGAGTCCATTCGATCGACAGACAACGATTATTTGTGATTAAGTATTATTTGGTTTTGTGTTTGTTAGCAGTGTGGTTTATCGTAAGCAACTACATAATATGTACGTGATTAATACATGCATGGAAAATATTATTGATATGTTCCTGTATATTCTGAGTGTTGTCATTGTGATGTAACCAAGAATAGTGTGTTCAAGTTAAGACGTAATAATGCCATGTGGCCTATTTTTGGTTTGGCTATGTAGTGGCCCACCCCAATTTATAGCCGTATTGAACTGAGGATCTTTCGGTCGTTCCCTAAAATGTGATTTATGGTATAAAAGACCTTTTTAAAGTATTCAATTTTCAATCCCATGTGCATTTTCTTTTAAATGAAGTTTGTTGTATTAAGCATGACAGAGAGATAGCGTTCTTCTGATGTTCGAGTCAACAAGGATACAACAATGACTGAAATCAATACGTCTTTATACATTAACGTTAGTTGATCATCTGTGGTGACTAGAAAACATAGCAGCATTAAGCACCTTCTTTAAACGATGTGTGTGGGCTCTTAAAAGAGCCTTTGGCAATTAATGAAATGCCAGGGCCAGACATGATCGGCTCATGCAGCTTGTGACGACTGTCTAAAGGTGGTAGAGAAGACACGAAGCATCTTTGGGGACATGGCCTCTGCGCGCTGGTAATAGCTGTCATAGGAATGATTCAAGTAAGACAGATATTGCTCATAGTCTGCCTTGTCTTTGAACTGGACGAGTTTTGCTCAGGTTAGCTTGAACGTCATTGATCTTGGCTTGCATGCTCAGATGACTTGACGTTTTGAGTTGCTGTTCGAGGGAACAAGTCTCAATGACTGGAAGCTAGACTTGATGTTAAATATCATTGTCGCAACGATAAAAATTCAGAAGTAAGATTTATCAACTTAAACGATGAGGACGATATGCTGACTTTGTATTCTAAATTGTCTGGCCCAGACATAGTATGATGACGCGTCTAAACCTGGTCAGAGAAGACCCGACGTCTGATGTCCACGAAGCGTCAAAGATGCTGTCATAGAGAAGATCTTAAGACACAATATTACTCATACGAGTATTCTTCCACCTTTGAACCCTTGACGTAGTTGCTCAAATGTTGAATACTCATTGCTGTATCTTGGCGCTTAATGTGACACCTTGTATGTAGTACATCAATGTATAATTTCAAGAGTATCGAAAGCGCCGTGCGGTTGATATAACTATACGTGCGCTTAAGGTTCCCATGAACATTTCAACACGATTTAATTATGAACATCTTAACCAGCAGGTGTTTTTATATCATCCTTAACTTTTAATTAATTAAGTTGCTGCCGATTCATATATACATTCAAAGGTTACTTAAGACAAAGAAGAGAATGGTCTACAAGCTGGATGTGCTGACACAAAGCAAACCAAATTGAGTGCTTGTTAAAGGCGCCATGATATATTACTATCAATGCTCATAGTCTCGTATGCCTTTTCTATCAACTAACGTGGAGAAGTAGTTGTATATATATAGACAATGACAGGGACCGACAAGTACCAATATCAGGCAACATTGTTGCATTAGACTCATACAAATGGCTAAGCGGAGTCCATTCGATCGACAGACAACGATTATTTGTGATTAAGTATTATTTGGTTTTGTGTTTGTTAGCAGTGTGGTTTATCGTAAGCAACTACATAATATGTACGTGATTAATACATGCATGGAAAATATTATTGATATGTTCCTGTATATTCTGAGTGTTGTCATTGTGATGTAACCAAGAATAGTGTGTTCAAGTTAAGACGTAATAATGCCATGTGGCCTATTTTTGGTTTGGCTATGTAGTGGCCCCAATTTATAGCCGTATTGAACTGAGGATCTTTCGGTCGTTCCCTAAAATGTGATTATGGTATAAAAGACCTTTTAAGTATTCAATTTCAATCCCATGTGCATTTTCTTTTAAATGAAGTTTGTATAAGCATTGAACAGAGAGATAGCGTTCTTCTGATGTGTGGAGTCAACAAGGATACAACAATGACTGAAATCAATACGTCTTTATACATTACGTTAGTTGATCATCTGTGTGACTAGAAAACATAGCAGCACATTAAGCACCTTCTTTAAACGATGTGTGTGGCTCTTAAAAGAGCCTTTGGCAATTAATGAAATGCCAGGGCCAGACATGATCGGCTCATGCAGCTTGTGACGACTGTCTAAAGGTGGTAGAGAAGACACGAAGCATCTCTTGGGACATGGCCTCTGCGCGCTGGTAATAGCTGTCATAGGAATGATTCAAGGAAGACAGATATTGCTCATAGGTCTGCCTTGTCTTTGAACCTGGACGAGTTTTGCTCAGGTTAGCTTGAACGTCATTGATCTTGGCTTGTATTTGCTCCATGACGTCACAGACGGAGTTGAGTTGCTGTTCGAGGGAGAAGTTCTCAATCTTCTGGAAGCTAGACTCCATGATGAAATATGATTGTCGCAACGATACTGATGATGAAATATGATTGTCGCAACGATACTGATTCAGAAGTAAGATGTTATCTCGTCTTAATCTGAGAGACGATATGCTGCTGTATTCTAAATTGTCTGTATATATAGTATGACTTCGTGACGCGTCTAAACCTACTCAGAGTCCGCACGTCACCCGAGCACGTCACGACGCGCGTCAAATAAGATGACGCTGTCAACGAGGAGATCCACAGGTAGACACAACCAGTACAGAGCCAGGAGGCATTCTTCACACCTATCACACCTTGTATGTAGTACATCAAATGTATAATTTCAAGAGTATCGAAAGCGCCGTGCGGTTGATATAACTATACGTGCGCTTAAGGTTCCCATGAACATTTCAACACGATTTAATTATGAACATCTTAACCAGCAGGTGTTTTATATCATCCTTAACTTTTAATTAATTAAGTTGCTGCCGATTCATATATACATTCAAAGGTTACTTAAGACAAAGAAGAGAATGGTCTACAAGCTGGATGTGCTGACACAAAGCAAACCAAATTGAGTGCTTGTTAAAGGCGCCATGATATATTACTATCAATGCTCATAGTCTCGTATGCCTTTTCTATCAACTAACGTGGAGAAGTAGTTGTATATATATAGACAATGACAGGGACCGACAAGTACCAATATCAGGCAACATTGTTGTATTAGACTCATACAAATGGCTAAGCGGAGTCCATTCGATCGACAGACAACGATTATTTGTGATTAAGTATTATTTGGTTTTGTGTTTGTTAGCAGTGTGGTTTATCGTAAGCAACTACATAATATGTACGTGATTAATACATGCATGGAAAATATTATTGATATGTTCCTGTATATTCTGAGTGTTGTCATTGTGATGTAACCAAGAATAGTGTGTTTCAAGTTAAGACGTAATAATGCCATGTGGCCTATTTTTGGTTTGGCTATGTAGTGGCCCAATTTATAGCCGTATTGAACTGAGGATCTTTCGGTCGTTCCCTAAAATGTGTATGGTATAAAAGACCTTTTAAGTATTCAATTTCAATCCCATGTGCATTTTCTTTTAAATGAAGTTTGTATAAGCATTGAACAGAGAGATAGCGTTCTTCTGATGTGTGGAGTCAACAAGGATACAACAATGACTGAAATCAATACGTCTTTATACATTACGTTAGTTGATCATCTGTGTGACTAGAAAACATAGCAGCACATTAAGCATCTTCTTTAAACGATGTGTGTGGCTCTTAAAAGAGCCTTTGGCAATTAATGAAATGCCAGGGCCAGACATGATCGGCTCATGCAGCTTGTGACGACTGTCTAAAGGTGGTAGAGAAGACACGAAGCATCTCTTGGGACATGGCCTCTGCGCGCTGGTAATAGCTGTCATAGGAATGATTCAAGGAAGACAGATATTGCTCATAGGTCTGCCTTGTCTTTGAACCTGGACGAGTTTTGCTCAGGTTAGCTTGAACGTCATTGATCTTGGCTTGTATTTGCTCCATGACGTCACAGACGGAGTTGAGTTGCTGTTCGAGGGAGAAGTTCTCAATCTTCTGGAAGCTAGACTCCATGATGAAATATGATTGTCGCAACGATACTGATTCAGAAGTAAGATGTTATCTCGTCTTAATCTGAGAGACGATATGCTGCTGTATTCTAAATTGTCTGTATATATAGTATGACTTCGTGACGCGTCTAAACCTACTCAGAGTCCGCACGTCACCCGAGCACGTCACGACGCGCGTCAAATAAGATGACGCTGTCAACGAGGAGATCCACAGGTAGACACAACCAGTACAGAGCCAGGAGGCATTCTTCACACCTATCACACCTTGTATGTAGTACATCAAATGTATAATTTCAAGAGTATCGAAAGCGCCGTGCGGTTGATATAACTATACGTGCGCTTAAGGTTCCCATGAACATTTCAACACGATTTAATTATGAACATCTTAACCAGCAGGTGTTTTATATCATCCTTAACTTTTAATTAATTAAGTTGCTGCCGATTCATATATATATATTCAAAGGTTACTTAAGACAAAGAAGAGAATGGTCTACAAGCTGGATGTGCTGACACAAAGCAAACCAAATTGAGTGCTTGTTAAAGGCGCCATGATATATTACTATCAATGCTCATAGTCTCGTATGCCTTTTCTATCAACTAACGTGGAGAAGTAGTTGTATATATATAGACAATGACAGGGACCGACAAGTACCAATATCAGGCAACATTCTTGTATTAGACTCATACAAATGGCTAAGCGGAGTCCATTCGATCGACAGACAACGATTATTTGTGATTAAGTATTATTTGGTTTTGTGTTTGTTAGCAGTGTGGTTTATCGTAAGCAACTACATAATATGTACGTGATTAATACATGCATGGAAAATATTATTGATATGTTCCTGTATATTCTGAGTGTTGTCATTGTGATGTAACCAAGAATAGTGTGTTCAAGTTAAGACGTAATAATGCCATGTGGCCTATTTTTGGTTTGGCTATGTAGTGGCCCAATTTATAGCCGTATTGAACTGAGGATCTTTCGGTCGTTCCCTAAAATGTGATTATGGTATAAAAGACCTTTTAAGTATTCAATTTCAATCCCATGTGCATTTTCTTTTAAATGAAGTTTGTATAAGCATTGAACAGAGAGATAGCGTTCTTCTGATGTGTGGAGTCAACAAGGATACAACAATGACTGAAATCAATACGTCTTTATACATTACGTTAGTTGATCATCTGTGTGACTAGAAAACATAGCAGCACATTAAGCATCTTCTTTAAACGATGTGTGTGGCTCTTAAAAGAGCCTTTGGCAATTAATGAAATGCCAGGGCCAGACATGATCGGCTCATGCAGCTTGTGACGACTGTCTAAAGGTGGTAGAGAAGACACGAAGCATCTCTTGGGACATGGCCTCTGCGCGCTGGTAATAGCTGTCATAGGAATGATTCAAGGAAGACAGATATTGCTCATAGGTCTGCCTTGTCTTTGAACCTGGACGAGTTTTGCTCAGGTTAGCTTGAACGTCATTGATCTTGGCTTGTATTTGCTCCATGACGTCACAGACGGAGTTGAGTTGCTGTTCGAGGGAGAAGTTCTCAATCTTCTGGAAGCTAGACTCCATGATGAAATATGATTGTCGCAACGATACTGATTCAGAAGTAAGATGTTCTCGTCGTAATCGTCTTAATCTGAGAGACGATATGCTGCTGTATTCTAAATTCCGCTGTATATATAGTATGACTTCGTGACGCGTCTAAACCTACTCAGAGTCCGCACGTCACCCGAGCACGTCACGACGCGCGCCGTGCAAATAAGATGACGCTGTCAACGAGGAGATCCACAGGTAGACACAACCAGTACAGAGCCAGGAGGCATTCTTCACACCTATCACACCTTGTATGTAGTACATCAAATGTATAATTTCAAGAGTATCGAAAGCGCCGTGCGGTTGATATAACTATACGTGCGCTTAAGGTTCCCATGAACATTTCAACACGATTTAATTATGAACATCTTAACCAGCAGGTGTTTTATATCATTTATATCAAAGGTTACTTAAGACAAAGAAGAGAATGGTCTACAAGCTGGATGTGCTGACACAAAGCAAACCAAATTGAGTGCTTGTTAAAGGCGCCATGATATATTAACTTTTAATTAATTAAGTTGCTGCCGATTCATATATACATTCAAAGGTTACTTAAGACAAAGAAGAGAATGGTCTACAAGCTGGATGTGCTGACACAAAGCAAACCAAATTGAGTGCTTGTTAAAGGCGCCATGATATATTACTATCAATGCTCATAGTCTCGTATGCCTTTTCTATCAACTAACGTGGAGAAGTAGTTGTATATATATAGACAATGACAGGGACCGACAAGTACCAATATCAGGCAACATTGTTGCATTAGACTCATACAAATGGCTAAGCGGAGTCCATTCGATCGACAGACAACGATTATTTGTGATTAAGTATTATTTGGTTTTGTGTTTGTTAGCAGTGTGGTTTATCGTAAGCAACTACATAATATGTACGTGATTAATACATGCATGGAAAATATTATTGATATGTTCCTGTATATTCTGAGTGTTGTCATTGTGATGTAACCAAGAATAGTGTGTTCAAGTTAAGACGTAATAATGCCATGTGGCCTATTTTTGGTTTGGCTATGTAGTGGCCCAATTTATAGCCGTATTGAACTGAGGATCTTTCGGTCGTTCCCTAAAATGTGATTATGGTATAAAAGACCTTTTAAGTATTCAATTTCAATCCCATGTGCATTTTCTTTTAAATGAAGTTTGTATAAGCATTGAACAGAGAGATAGCGTTCTTCTGATGTGTGGAGTCAACAAGGATACAACAATGACTGAAATCAATACGTCTTTATACATTACGTTAGTTGATCATCTGTGTGACTAGAAAACATAGCAGCACATTAAGCATCTTCTTTAAACGATGTG
Source organism: Urechis unicinctus (assembly GCA_034190875.2). Taxonomy (NCBI): domain Eukaryota; kingdom Metazoa; phylum Annelida; class Polychaeta; order Xenopneusta; family Urechidae; genus Urechis; species Urechis unicinctus. The sequence goes on along the minus strand of JAXDRA010000059.1, from coordinate 8,695 downwards.
TGTGGCTCTTAAAAGAGCCTTTGGCAATTAATGAAATGCCAGGGCCAGACATGATCGGCTCATGCAGCTTGTGACGACTGTCTAAAGGTGGTAGAGAAGACACGAAGCATCTCTTGGGACATGGCCTCTGCGCGCTGGTAATAGCTGTCATAGGAATGATTCAAGGAAGACAGATATTGCTCATAGGTCTGCCTTGTCTTTGAACCTGGACGAGTTTTGCTCAGGTTAGCTTGAACGTCATTGATCTTGGCTTGTATTTGCTCCATGACGTCACAGACGGAGTTGAGTTGCTGTTCGAGGGAGAAGTTCTCAATCTTCTGGAAGCTAGACTCCATGATGAAATATGATTGTCGCAACGATACTGATTCAGAAGTAAGATGTTATCTCGTCTTAATCTGAGAGACGATATGCTGCTGTATTCTAAATTGTCTGTATATATAGTATGACTTCGTGACGCGTCTAAACCTACTCAGAGTCCGCACGTCACCCGAGCACGTCACGACGCGCGTCAAATAAGATGACGCTGTCAACGAGGAGATCCACAGGTAGACACAACCAGTACAGAGCCAGGAGGCATTCTTCACACCTATCACACCTTGTATGTAGTACATCAAATGTATAATTTCAAGAGTATCGAAAGCGCCGTGCGGTTGATATAACTATACGTGCGCTTAAGGTTCCCATGAACATTTCAACACGATTTAATTATGAACATCTTAACCAGCAGGTGTTTTATATCATCCTTAACTTTTAATTAATTAAGTTGCTGCCGATTCATATATACATTCAAAGGTTACTTAAGACAAAGAAGAGAATGGTCTACAAGCTGGATGTGCTGACACAAAGCAAACCAAATTGAGTGCTTGTTAAAGGCGCCATGATATATTACTATCAATGCTCATAGTCTCGTATGCCTTTTCTATCAACTAACGTGGAGAAGTAGTTGTATATATATAGACAATGACAGGGACCGACAAGTACCAATATCAGGCAACATTGTTGTATTAGACTCATACAAATGGCTAAGCGGAGTCCATTCGATCGACAGACAACGATTATTTGTGATTAAGTATTATTTGGTTTTGTGTTTGTTAGCAGTGTGGTTTATCGTAAGCAACTACATAATATGTACGTGATTAATACATGCATGGAAAATATTATTGATATTTCCCTGTATATTCTGAGTGTTGTCATTGTGATGTAACCAAGAATAGTGTGTTCAAGTTAAGACGTAATAATGCCATGTGGCCTATTTTTGGTTTGGCTATGTAGTGGCCCAATTTATAGCCGTATTGAACTGAGGATCTTTCGGTCGTTCCCTAAAATGTGATTATGGTATAAAAGACCTTTTAAGTATTCAATTTCAATCCCATGTGCATTTTCTTTTAAATGAAGTTTGTATAAGCATTGAACAGAGAGATAGCGTTCTTCTGATGTGTGGAGTCAACAAGGATACAACAATGACTGAAATCAATACGTCTTTATACATTACGTTAGTTGATCATCTGTGTGACTAGAAAACATAGCAGCACATTAAGCATCTTCTTTAAACGATGTGTGTGGCTCTTAAAAGAGCCTTTGGCAATTAATGAAATGCCAGGGCCAGACATGATCGGCTCATGCAGCTTGTGACGACTGTCTAAAGGTGGTAGAGAAGACACGAAGCATCTCTTGGGACACATGGCCTCTGCGCGCTGGTAATAGCTGTCATAGGAATGATTCAAGGAAGACAGATATTGCTCATAGGTCTGCCTTGTCTTTGAACCTGGACGAGTTTTGCTCAGGTTAGCTTGAACGTCATTGATCTTGGCTTGTATTTGCTCCATGACGTCACAGACGGAGTTGAGTTGCTGTTCGAGGGAGAAGTTCTCAATCTTCTGGAAGCTAGACTCCATGATGAAATATGATTGTCGCAACGATACTGATTCAGAAGTAAGATGTTATCACGTCTTAATCTGAGAGACGATATGCTGCTGTATTCTAAATTGTCTGTATATATAGTATGACTTCGTGACGCGTCTAAACCTACTCAGAGTCCGCACGTCACCCGAGCACGTCACGACGCGCGTCAAATAAGATGACGCTGTCAACGAGGAGATCCACAGGTAGACACAACCAGTACAGAGCCAGGAGGCATTCTTCACACCTATCACACCTTGTATGTAGTACATCAAATGTATAATTTCAAGAGTATCGAAAGCGCCGTGCGGTTGATATAACTATACGTGCGCTTAAGGTTCCCATGAACATTTCAACACGATTTAATTATGAACATCTTAACCAGCAGGTGTTTTATATCATCCTTAACTTTTAATTAATTAAGTTGCTGCCGATTCATATATACATTCAAAGGTTACTTAAGACAAAGAAGAGAATGGTCTACAAGCTGGATGTGCTGACACAAAGCAAACCAAAAATGAGTGCTTGTTAAAGGCGCCATGATATATTACTATCAATGCTCATAGTCTCGTATGCCTTTTCTATCAACTAACGTGGAGAAGTAGTTGTATATATATAGACAATGACAGGGACCGACAAGTACCAATATCAGGCAACATTCTTGCATTAGACTCATACAAATGGCTAAGCGGAGTCCATTCGATCGACAGACAACGATTATTTGTGATTAAGTATTATTTGGTTTTGTGTTTGTTAGCAGTGTGGTTTATCGTAAGCAACTACATAATATGTACGTGATTAATACATGCATGGAAAATATTATTGATATGTTCCTGTATATTCTGAGTGTTGTCATTGTGATGTAACCAAGAATAGTGTGTTCAAGTTAAGACGTAATAATGCCATGTGGACTATTTTTGGTTTGGCTATGTAGTGGCCCAATTTATAGCCGTATTGAACTGAGGATCTTTCGGTCGTTCCCTAAAATGTGATTATGGTATAAAAGACCTTTTAAGTATTCAATTTCAATCCCATGTGCATTTTCTTTTAAATGAAGTTTGTATAAGCATTGAACAGAGAGATAGCGTTCTTCTGATGTGTGGAGTCAACAAGGATACAACAATGACTGAAATCAATACGTCTTTATACATTACGTTAGTTGATCATCTGTGTGACTAGAAAACATAGCAGCACATTAAGCATCTTCTTTAAACGATGTGTGTGGCTCTTAAAAGAGCCTTTGGCAATTAATGAAATGCCAGGGCCAGACATGATCGGCTCATGCAGCTTGTGACGACTGTCTAAAGGTGGTAGAGAAGACACGAAGCATCTCTTGGGACATGGCCTCTGCGCGCTGGTAATAGCTGTCATAGGAATGATTCAAGGAAGACAGATATTGCTCATAGGTCTGCCTTGTCTTTGAACCTGGACGAGTTTTGCTCAGGTTAGCTTGAACGTCATTGATCTTGGCTTGTATTTGCTCCATGACGTCACAGACGGAGTTGAGTTGCTGTTCGAGGGAGAAGTTCTCAATCTTCTGGAAGCTAGACTCCATGATGAAATATGATTGTCGCAACGATACTGATTCAGAAGTAAGATGTTATCACGTCTTAATCTGAGAGACGATATGCTGCTGTATTCTAAATTGTCTGTATATATAGTATGACTTCGTGACGCGTCTAAACCTACTCAGAGTCCGCACGTCACCCGAGCACGTCACGACGCGCGTCAAATAAGATGACGCTGTCAACGAGGAGATCCACAGGTAGACACAACCAGTACAGAGCCAGGAGGGATTCTTCACACACCTATCACACCTTGTATGTAGTATTCTTCACACCTATCACACCTTGTATGTAGTACATCAAATGTATAATTTCAAGAGTATCGAAAGCGCCGTGCGGTTGATATAACTATACGTGCGCTTAAGGTTCCCATGAACATTTCAACACGATTTAATTATGAACATCTTAACCAGCAGGTGTTTTATATCATCCTTAACTTTTAATTAATTAAGTTGCTGCCGATTCATATATACATTCAAAGGTTACTTAAGACAAAGAAGAGAATGGTCTACAAGCTGGATGTGCTGACACAAAGCAAACCAAATTGAGTGCTTGTTAAAGGCGCCATGATATATTACTATCAATGCTCATAGTCTCGTATGCCTTTTCTATCAACTAACGTGGAGAAGTAGTTGTATATATATAGACAATGACAGGGACCGACAAGTACCAATATCAGGCAACATTGTTGCATTAGACTCATACAAATGGCTAAGCGGAGTCCATTCGATCGACAGACAACGATTATTTGTGATTAAGTATTATTTGGTTTTGTGTTTGTTAGCAGTGTGGTTTATCGTAAGCAACTACATAATATGTACGTGATTAATACATGCATGGAAAATATTATTGATATGTTCCTGTATATTCTGAGTGTTGTCATTGTGATGTAACCAAGAATAGTGTGTTCAAGTTAAGACGTAATAATGCCATGTGGACTATTTTTGGTTTGGCTATGTAGTGGCCCAATTTATAGCCGTATTGAACTGAGGATCTTTCGGTCGTTCCCTAAAATGTGATTATGGTATAAAAGACCTTTTAAGTATTCAATTTCAATCCCATGTGCATTTTCTTTTAAATGAAGTTTGTATAAGCATTGAACAGAGAGATAGCGTTCTTCTGATGTGTGGAGTCAACAAGGATACAACAATGACTGAAATCAATACGTCTTTATACATTACGTTAGTTGATCATCTGTGTGACTAGAAAACATAGCAGCACATTAAGCATCTTCTTTAAACGATGTGTGTGTGCTCTTAAAAGAGCCTTTGGCAATTAATGAAATGCCAGGGCCAGACATGATCGGCTCATGCAGCTTGTGACGACTGTCTAAAGGTGGTAGAGAAGACACGAAGCATCTCTTGGGACATGGCCTCTGCGCGCTGGTAATAGCTGTCATAGGAATGATTCAAGGAAGACAGATATTGCTCATAGGTCTGCCTTGTCTTTGAACCTGGACGAGTTTTGCTCAGGTTAGCTTGAACGTCATTGATCTTGGCTTGTATTTGCTCCATGACGTCACAGACGGAGTTGAGTTGCTGTTCGAGGGAGAAGTTCTCAATCTTCTGGAAGCTAGACTCCATGATGAAATATGATTGTCGCAACGATACTGATTCAGAAGTAAGATGTTATCTCGTCTTAATCTGAGAGACGATATGCTGCTGTATTCTAAATTGTCTGTATATATAGTATGACTTCGTGACGCGTCTAAACCTACTCAGAGTCCGCACGTCACCCGAGCACGTCACGACGCGCGTCAAATAAGATGACGCTGTCAACGAGGAGATCCACAGGTAGACACAACCAGTACAGAGCCAGGAGGCATTCTTCACACCTATCACACCTTGTATGTAGTACATCAAATGTATAATTTCAAGAGTATCGAAAGCGCCGTGCGGTTGATATAACTATACGTGCGCTTAAGGTTCCCATGAACATTTCAACACGATTTAATTATGAACATCTTAACCAGCAGGTGTTTTATATCATCCTTAACTTTTAATTAATTAAGTTGCTGCCGATTCATATATACATTCAAAGGTTACTTAAGACAAAGAAGAGAATGGTCTACAAGCTGGATGTGCTGACACAAAGCAAACCAAATTGAGTGCTTGTTAAAGGCGCCATGATATATTACTATCAATGCTCATAGTCTCGTATGCCTTTTCTATCAACTAACGTGGAGAAGTAGTTGTATATATATAGACAATGACAGGGACCGACAAGTACCAATATCAGGCAACATTGTTGCATTAGACTCATACAAATGCTAATGCTAAGCGGAGGCATTCTTCACACCTATCACACCTTGTATGTAGTACATCAAATGTATAATTTCAAGAGTATCGAAAGCGCCGTGCGGTTGATATAACTATACGTGCGCTTAAGGTTCCCATGAACATTTCAACACGATTTAATTATGAACATCTTAACCAGCAGGTGTTTTATATCATCCTTAACTTTTAATTAATTAAGTTGCTGCCGATTCATATATACATTCAAAGGTTACTTAAGACAAAGAAGAGAATGGTCTACAAGCTGGATGTGCTGACACAAAGCAAACCAAATTGAGTGCTTGTTAAAGGCGCCATGATATATTACTATCAATGCTCATAGTCTCGTATGCCTTTTCTATCAACTAACGTGGAGAAGTAGTTGTATATATATAGACAATGACAGGGACCGACAAGTACCAATATCAGGCAACATTGTTGCATTAGACTCATACAAATGGCTAAGCGGAGTCCATTCGATCGACAGACAACGATTATTTGTGATTAAGTATTATTTGGTTTTGTGTTTGTTAGCAGTGTGGTTTATCGTAAGCAACTACATAATATGTACGTGATTAATACATGCATGGAAAATATTATTGATATGTTCCTGTATATTCTGAGTGTTGTCATTGTGATGTAACCAAGAATAGTGTGTTCAAGTTAAGACGTAATAATGCCATGTGGCCTATTTTTTGGTTGGTTGGCTATGTAGTGGCCCAATTTATAGCCGTATTGAACTGAGGATCTTTCGGTCGTTCCCTAAAATGTGATTATGGTATAAAAGACCTTTTAAGTATTCAATTTCAATCCCATGTGCATTTTCTTTTAAATGAAGTTTGTATAAGCATTGAACAGAGAGATAGCGTTCTTCTGATGTGTGGAGTCAACAAGGATACAACAATGACTGAAATCAATACGTCTTTATACATTACGTTAGTTGATCATCTGTGTGACTAGAAAACATAGCAGCACATTAAGCATCTTCTTTAAACGATGTGTGTGGCTCTCTTAAAAGAGCCTTTGGCAATTAATGAAATGCCAGGGCCAGACATGATCGGCTCATGCAGCTTGTGACGACTGTCTAAAGGTGGTAGAGAAGACACGAAGCATCTCTTGGGACATGGCCTCTGCGCGCTGGTAATAGCTGTCATAGGAATGATTCAAGGAAGACAGATATTGCTCATAGGTCTGCCTTGTCTTTGAACCTGGACGAGTTTTGCTCAGGTTAGCTTGAACGTCATTGATCTTGGCTTGTATTTGCTCCATGACGTCACAGACGGAGTTGAGTTGCTGTTCGAGGGAGAAGTTCTCAATCTTCTGGAAGCTAGACTCCATGATGAAATATGATTGTCGCAACGATACTGATTCAGAAGTAAGATGTTATCTCGTCTTAATCTGAGAGACGATATGCTGCTGTATTCTAAATTGTCTGTATATATAGTATGACTTCGTGACGCGTCTAAACCTACTCAGAGTCCGCACGTCACCCGAGCACGTCACGACGCGCGCGTCAAAATAAGATGACGCTGTCAACGAGGAGATCCACAGGTAGACACAACCAGTACAGAGCCAGGAGGCATTCTTCACACCTATCACACCTTGTATGTAGTACATCAAATGTATAATTTCAAGAGTATCGAAAGCGCCGTGCGGTTGATATAACTATACGTGCGCTTAAGGTTCCCATGAACATTTCAACACGATTTAATTATGAACATCTTAACCAGCAGGTGTTTTATATCATCCTTAACTTTTAATTAATTAAGTTGCTGCCGATTCATATATACATTCAAAGGTTACTTAAGACAAAGAAGAGAATGGTCTACAAGCTGGATGTGCTGACACAAAGCAAACCAAATTGAGTGCTTGTTAAAGGCGCCATGATATATTACTATCAATGCTCATAGTCTCGTATGCCTTTTCTATCAACTAACGTGGAGAAGTAGTTGTATATATATAGACAATGACAGGGACCGACAAGTACCAATATCAGGCAACATTGTTGCATTAGACTCATACAAATGGCTAAGCGGAGGCATTCTTCACACCTATCACACCTTGTATGTAGTACATCAAATGTATAATTTCAAGAGTATCGAAAGCGCCGTGCGGTTGATATAACTATACTATACGTGCGCTTAAGGTTCCCATGAACATTTCAACACGATTTAATTATGAACATCTTAACCAGCAGGTGTTTTATATCATCCTTAACTTTTAATTAATTAAGTTGCTGCCGATTCATATATACATTCAAAGGTTACTTAAGACAAAGAAGAGAATGGTCTACAAGCTGGATGTGCTGACACAAAGCAAACCAAATTGAGTGCTTGTTAAAGGCGCCATGATATATTACTATCAATGCTCATAGTCTCGTATGCCTTTTCTATCAACTAACGTGGAGAAGTAGTTGTATATATATATAGACAATGACAGGGACCGACAAGTACCAATATCAGGCAACATTGTTGTATTAGACTCATACAAATGGCTAAGCGGAGTCCATTCGATCGACAGACAACGATTATTTGTGATTAAGTATTATTTGGTTTTGTGTTTGTTAGCAGTGTGGTTTATCGTAAGCAACTACATAATATGTACGTGATTAATACATGCATGGAAAATATTATTGATATGTTCCTGTATATTCTGAGTGTTGTCATTGTGATGTAACCAAGAATAGTGTGTTCAAGTTAAGACGTAATAATGCCATGTGGCCTATTTTTGGTTTGGCTATGTAGTGGCCCAATTTATAGCCGTATTGAACTGAGGATCTTTCGGTCGTTCCCTAAAATGTGATTATGGTATAAAAGACCTTTTAAGTATTCAATTTCAATCCCATGTGCATTTTCTTTTAAATGAAGTTTGTATAAGCATTGAACAGAGAGATAGCGTTCTTCTGATGTGTGGAGTCAACAAGGATACAACAATGACTGAAATCAATACGTCTTTATA
>JAXDRA010000057.1:0-30236 GCA_034190875.2 Urechis unicinctus | reverse complement strand
CAATACGACCATTCGCGACAGAGCAACGACGCGATAACTTCAGATTTTAGTCGATTTTTAACTTCCACTCGTTCGTGACCGGAAATGACATCAGCGACTTCCCCAAAAGAATCATCATACGGTACACGCTCTCCATGGTAACATTTTACCCACGTTTTGTGACCCTCGAACGAATATTGTCGATTTTACACAAGTGATCGAAAAAAAATTGCCAATTTTAGCTGTTTTCCCGAACTTTTACCGGCGATTCGTGAGAAAACTACGCATAATTCGTGCTATTACAATGCGTACGAAATGTTACTCGAAAAGTAACCTTCAAATTCATGTTTAAATTTTCAAAATCGACCCAGTACTATTAAACATATTGGGGTGTTAATGCATTTGGGGGTCACTTTTTAACTTGAAGCTCAGTTTGTGAGAAAACTATAAGACATAAACAATTAGATGAATAAGTTTCAAGTTCGGAAGTGTATGGGCTACCTTTAGGTGCAAACATTTTTACGATACGACCATTAACGACGGAGTAATGACGCAATAACTTTCGATTGCCCAGCTAAATAACGTTGTTTTGCTCGTAACCGGAAGTGACGTCATCGACATAAAAAAAAACACTTATCTTCTGATAGCCAGTGATTCTGTGAACATTCGACCCAATTTTCATGACCATCCATCGAATATTGTTGAAGTTATAAGCGATGGAAAAATGTGGTAAAAACACTACCACAAATTTTCGAGTGGGGGCTACGGGGCGAAATATGCATATTTTTTCATGATATTTGATATGGAAAGTTGGCGAATAAATCAGGCTACAAGGAACTGTAAACTTTTTAAAAATCACACCATAGGTTAAGATGATATGAAGGATTGAAAAATTCACAATGTGACCTTGACCTTAATATGAGGTCAAGGTCAAAACAAAACCTCTCGGTTCTGCGCATCATTGGTCCCAACCATTTAAAAAAAAAAAATCTGAAAAATTTCAAAAATTGCGACCTGTATCGCGAAACAAAAAAAAAAGTGTTACAAACATCCGGACATACATACATACATACATACATACATACATACATACATACATACAAACATACAAACCGGACCGATCGCCATAACTTGGCGTTCCGAAAACGCCAAGTTAACAAGAGGCACATGGGAACATGTGGGAACTTGGCGAACTGCATCTAATTAATTGGAGAGATTTTCAGAATGGGGCCTTAATTGACCAAAATGAAATTTTCCTGATGCAGTTGGTAAAGTTCCCCCATGTACCCTTGGGTCTCTATGTGATGTAGCGCGGGAGGCGCTGCGATTTGACCTGATTACCGCAGGCGAGCAGCTTCACTCAAGCCGCGCGCTGGGCCGCTCGGGATTCCTTTGTTCTGCGCGACAGGGCGGCTGCAGTGAAGAGCCAGCAGAATTGACACCCACTGTACTTCAAACTTACTTTGTGAGAAAACTGTTGGATATTTAGAGCTGAAAATTATACACATTGTTAAGAATTGAATGGGCTTCCTTCTCGAGCAAACCAATTCACGATACGACCATTCACGACAGAGAAACGACGCGATAACTTCAGATTTCAGTCGAATTATAACTTTGATTCGTTCGTGACCGGAAATGACGTCAGCGACTTCCCCCTAAAAGAATTATAATTCGGTTGACGCTCTCCATGGTAACATTCGAACCAAGTTTTATGATCCTCGAACGAATATTGTCGATTTTATAAGCGATCGAAAAAAAATTATCAATTTTAGCTGTTTTCCGAACTTTTACCGGCGATTCGTGAGAAAACTACGCATAATTCCTGCTGTTACAATGCGTACGAAATGTTACTCGAAAAGTAACCTTCAAATTCATGTTTAAATTTTCAAAATCGACCCAGTAGTATTAAACATATTGGGGTGTTAATGCATTTGGGGGTCACTTTTTAACTTTAAGCTCAGTTTGTGAAAAAACTATAAGACATAAACAATTAGATGAAGAAGTTTCAAGTTCGGAAGTGTATGGGCTACCTTTAGGTGCAAACATTTTTACGATACGACCATTAACGACGGAGTAATGACGCAATAACTTTCGATTGCCCAGCTAAATAACGTTGTTTTGCTCGTAACCGGAAGTGACGTCATCGACATAACAAAAACACTTATCTTCCGATAGCCAGTGATTCTGTGAACATTCGACCCAATTTTCATGACCATCCATCGAATATTGTTGAAGTTATAAGCGATGGAAAAATGTGGTAAAACACTACCACAAATTTTCGAGTGGGGTCTACGGGGCGAAATATGCATATTTTTTCATGATATTTGATATGGAAAGTTGGCGAATAAATCAGGCTACAAGGAACTGTAAACTTTTTAAAAATCACACCATAGGTTAAGATGATATGAAGGATTGAAAAATTCACAATGTGACCTTGACCTTAATATAAGGTCAAGGTCAAAACAAAACCTCTCGGTTCTGCGCATCATTGGTCCCAACCATTTAAAAAAAAAAAATCTGAAAAATTTCAAAAATTGCGACCTGTATCGCGAAACAAAAAAAGTGTTACATACATCCAAACATCCAAACATCCAAACTAACAAACGAGATGCCCATGAGAACATGGGTGAACTTGGCTAACAGTGTCGGAAACTTTTGAAAATTTCAATATTGACCCAAAATTGACCATGTTACTCAAGATTTATTGATAAACTATGATTCAGAGGCTGACACAAGGAGAAGCATATTTTCATATTTAATAGTACCGCGGCCTCCCGTACTTGCCGTACCACGCGCATCCCGAGCCGAGAGCAGATTCCTTTGTTCAGCGCGAGAGGCAGGCTGTTGTAAACAAGCCAGCGCCGAGCCATCAGAAATGACACCCACTGTACTTCAAACTTACTTTATGAGAGAACTGTCATATATTTTGAGCAGAAAATTTTACACCTGTGTTCAGAATTGAATGGGCTTCCCTCGAGCGCAGACAAATTCACGATACGACCATTCACGTCGGACGAACGACGCTATAACTTCAGATTTGAGTACCGTTTTTGCTTTGATTCGTTCGAAACCGGAAGTGACGCAACCGATATCAATAAATTTTGCGGATTAGATTCGCGCTGTTCATGTCAACATCTGATTTAATTTTTATCACCATTGAACTGATATTTACGATTTTATTAGCAATCGAAAATTTGACGAAAATTGACTGAGTGAAATTTGCTTTTTCAACTCAACGCGCTTTGAAAAGGACAAATATATTGATTTCATATGTCGATTATGAAAGTTTGGTAATTCCATCAGCTTTCAGAAAATATAAATTTTGTTACGATCGGACCATAATTATTGAATCAATTGCGAAATTAAAAAGTTTAGAGAGTTTGGCTACCAGAAATTTTCGACCTGCTACGATTTTTTTTACAATGCATTATTTACAACTAAGTATATTTAGAAAAAGTTTACAATTACATTACACTTTCAGAATATGTTGACTGTATTGATATTTAATTGTTAAGCATGGACATATTGAGCATTGAACTTGGGTCATTTTTTTAAAACTTTGATGCTTTCGTGACCGGAAGTGACGTCATCGACATCCACAATATTTTAGGATACGTCTTAGTATGTTGCGGATAACATATAAACCAATTTTTATTACCATCGGACATGTATTGACGGTTTTATAAGCGTTCGAAATATTCATGAAATATTTGTTGACATTTGGAATGATACCACGATTTTTCGACCTGGGGGGCTTGGGAAAACCGTTGGTTGGATGGTCCAATATATGATTAAAAAAAGTTTGCAATTGGAATGAGCTACACGATGATGTAAATTATGTAACGATCCTACAATTATGAACGGAGTTATTCGAGATACTAGTTTTTCACTTATTCGATGACCTTGACCTTAGTTTTGGGTCAAGGTCAAAACAAAACCTCTCGGTTCTGCGCATTATTCATGCCTAGCGATTGAAGAAAAAATCAATTGAAAATATCAAAAATTGCGACCTGTATCGCGAAACAAAAAAATGTTTACAAACATCCAAACATCCAAACTTACAAACGCGACTGACCAACGTAACTTGGCGTTATGATTACGCCAAGTTAACAAACTTACAAACCGGGCCGATCGCCATAACTTGGCGTTATGACAACGCCAAGTTAACAAGAGGCCCATGGGAGCCATGTGGGAACTTGGCGAACTGCATCCAAATAATTGCAACAATTTCAGAATGGGGCCACAATTGACCAAAATCGGCCACAAATTACCTAAGTTATCATGCCTCTTATGTTGAAAATCATTATGATTGCAAAGTGATTCATGGGAAATGAAAAATCATAACATGTAAATCATCATTACGTTATGATATATACAATAAGATGAAATAATGGACCAATTTTGAAATTTGCCCGTGGGCCTCGAGGTTTCCCCATGTATCTACGGGGCTCTTGTTTGTGTAGCACGAAAGGGAAATGAAAAATCATAAGGTACGTTATCATAGTTATGATGTCTAATGGGAACCATCGATAACCAAGGGTGATAAAGAAGTATTGACTGGCATGGCTTCGTTTGCGATGTGTTGCATCCATATGCAAATTTTTTTAGAGGACATTCATTTTTACAGTGAATTGGACTGGTCCGTATTGCTGCTTGCCGGCTTTACGCAAAGCGAGCTGGCAGCAGCGGTGACCTTTGTGATACTATCAACCTTAAACATTCATTCAGAAGCCAAACAACATTAAGCAATAAAAAATCCGTATCAACCTATAATTAACAAAATTACTATGGATTTATCAATCATGTTGGATTGTTTAGCTGTTGTTGGCACCTGTAATACTTATTATTTATATATGACAATGCATGCTAGTGTGCTAGGCCGCGTGGCGTAGCGGTATAGTTTTAGACTTCCATGCCAGAGGCCGGTGTTCAAATCCCGTACACGGACATAATTTTTTTTTCCCGAATTTTCGTGCCACAACAATTATTTCATCTAATTTCAATAGAACACGATTTGTGCTGTCGATGACAACAGCTGAGCAGATTTTTATGATTATAGAACTGATATTTACGATTTTATTAGCAATCGAAAATTTGACGAAAATTGACTGAGTGAAATTTGTTTTTTCAACTCAACGCGCTTTGAAAACGACGAATATTTTGATAGCGTATGTCAATTATCAAAGTTTAGTAACTGTGTCAGCTTTTAGATAATGGTAATTTTGTTACGATCGGACGATAATTAGTGAATTTATTGCGAAATTAAAACGTTGAGAGATTTTGGTTACCAGAAATTTTCGACCTGCTACAATTTTTTTAACAATGCATTATTTACAACTAAGTATATTTAGAAAAAGTTTACAATTACATTACACTTTCAGAATATCTAAACTGTTTTTAAATGAAATTCTAAAGCATGGACGTATTGAGCATTGAACTTGTGTCATTTTTTATAAACTTTGATGCTTTCGTGACCGGAAGTGACGTCATCGACATTCAGGATATTTTTTAGGATACGTCTTGGTATGTCGCTGAGAACATGTGAACCAAATTTTATTACCATCGGACATGTATTGACGGTTTTATAGGCGCTCAAAATATTCATGAAACTTTTGTTGCCATTTGGACCGATACCACTTTTATTCGACCTTAGACGCTTGGGAAAACCATTGGTTGGATCGCCGTATATGTATTTAGAAAAAGTTTGCAATTTGAATGAGCTACACGATGGTGTAAAGTTTGTAACGATCCGACCATTATTAACGGAGTTATTCGAGGTACTAGGTTTTCACTTATTCAATGACCTTGACCTTAGTTTTGGGTCAAGGTCAAAACAAAACCTCTCGGTTCTGGGCATCATTGCCCCCTAACGATGGGTGAAGAAAAAAATGGAAAATTTCCAAAATTGCGACCTGTATCGCGGATCACAACAAATGATATCAGATAGGCGCTCAACATATTCATGAAACTTTTGTTGCCATTTGGACCGATACCACTTTTTTTCGACCTTAGACGCTTGGGAAAACCATTGGTTGGATCGCCGTATATGTATTTAGAAAAAGTTTGCAATTTGAATGAGCTACACGATGGTGTAAAGTTTGTAACGATCCGACCATTATTAACGGAGTTATTCGAGGTACTAGGTTTTCACTTATTCAATGACCTTGACCTTAGTTTTGGGTCAAGGTCAAAACAAAACCTCTCGGTTCTGGGCATCATTACCCCCTAACGATGGGTGAAGAAAAAAATGGAAAATTTCTAAAATTGCGACCTGTATCGCGGATCACAACAAATGATATCAGATAGGCAACATATTCATGAAACTTTTGTTGCCATTTGGACCGATACCACTTTTTTTCGACCTTAGACGCTTGGGAAAACCATTGGTTGGATCGCCGTATATGTATTTAGAAAAAGTTTGCAATTTGAATGAGCTACACGATGGTGTAAAGTTTGTAACGATCCGACCATTATGAACGGAGTTATTCGAGGTACTAGCTTTTCACTAATTCGATGACCTTGACCTTAGTTTTGGGTCAAGGTCAAAACAAAACCTCTCGGTTCTGCGCATCATTGACGCCTAGCGATGGGTGAAGAAAAAATTGGAAAATTTCCAAAATTGCGACCTGTATCGCGAAACAAAAAATTGTTAACAAACAAACAAACACACAAACACACAAACTTACAAACCGGGCCGATCGCCATAACTTGGCGATCCGAAATCGCCAAGTTAACAAGAGGCCCATGGGAGCCATGTGGGAACTTGGCGAACTGCATCCAAATAATTGCAACATTTTCAGAACCGGACCACAATTGACCAAAATCGGCCAAAAGTTACCTAAGTTATCATGGTTATCAAATTTTCGAGTGCGGACTACGGGGCGAAATATGCACAATTTATCATGACAATTGATATGAACAATTGGCCAATAAATCATGCTACAAGGAACTATAAATCTTTTTAAAGTTGCACCATACATTAGGGTGATATCAAGGATTGAGGCAAGGTTATCATTACCGGAAGTGACGTCATCGACATCCACAATATTTAAGGATACGTCTTAGTATGTCTCGGAGAACATGTAAAACAATTTTTAGTACTATAGGACATTTATTGGTTGTTTTTATACGCGTTCGAAATATTCATCAAACTATTGTTGCCATTTGGACTGATCCCTCGATTTTTCGACCTTAGACGCCTGGGAAAACCGTGGGTTGGATGGCATCATATGTCAATAGAGGTACACAATGGAGTAAAATTTGTAACAATCCGACCATTATTAGCGGAGTTATTCGAGATACTAGTTTTTTTCACTTTTTCGATGACAACTATCTTATTTTTGGTCATGGTCAAAACAAAACTTATCGGTTCTGCGTATCATTGCCGCCTATCGATTGAAGAATAAAGAAATAAAAAAATTGTAGTATTGTCAACCAATTTTTATTAGCAACGGTTATGTGGGTCCGTATCCAAGAGGGTGACGGGTGAATCGGACAATACCCCCCCCACTCAGCCTCAGTATTTTCGCTCATATGCCAAATTTATCCTTTAATCATGGTCAGAATGGCAGTGTATGCTAGAAGATCTGCTTAGCTCATTTCAGATAATCCCTACATTAATTCCTAGTAACGGGTCTGAAGTTTACAATTACATTACACTTTCAGAATTTTAAGGTGTTTTAATATCAAATTATTATGCCCGTATATATTAAGCAGTGAATGCGATTGGCCAAGATTACTAGGCGAATACAATTTCGCGATATTAACTATAATCTCATGGTAAGTTAAGAATTGAGTTAGCCGCGGACGGTGGTAATATAAATTTATACCGGCGGCGTGCACAGCTAGAATTGGGTGGGCTTTCATAAAACTGTTTTCCGGGTTCATGATAGATTGACATTGATTTAGCTGACAAAAAGAAATTAATAATATATTAATAAGTTTCGCGGCGTGCCATAGTTGCCGCGTAAATGTCGTAATAATCGGACATTGGACTGGTCCGTATTGCTGCTTGCCGGCTTTACGCAAAGCGAGCTGGCAGCAGCGGTGACCTTTGTGAAACTATCAACCTTAAACATTCATTCAGAAGCCAAACAACATTAAGCAATAAAAAAAATCCGTATCAACCTATAATTAACAAAATTACTATGGATATATCAATCATGTTGAGTGTTTAGCTCTTGTTGGCACCTGTAATACTTATTATTTATATATGACAATGCATGTTAGTGTGCTAGGCCGCGTGGCGTAGCGGCAATGTTTTAGACTTCCATGCCAGAGGCCGGTGTTCAAATCCCGTACACGGACATCATTTTTTTTTTTTTCCGAATTTTCGTGCCACAACAATTATTTCATCTAATTTCAATAGAACACGATTTGTGCTGTCGATGACAACAGCTGAGCAGATTTTTATCATTATAGAACTGATATTTACGATTTTATTAGCAATCGAAAATTTGACGAAAATTGACTGAGTGAAATTTGTTTTTTCAACTCAACGCGCTTTGAAAACGACGAATATTTTGATAGCGTATGTCGATTCGTGCTGTCGATGACAACAGCTGAGCAGATTTTTATGATTATAGAACTGATATTTACGATTTTATTAGCAATCGAAAATTGGACGAAAATTTACTGAGTGAAATTTGTTTTTTCAACTCAACGCGCTTTGAAAACGACGAATATTTTGATAGCGTATGTCAATTATCAAAGTTTAGTAACTGTGTCAGCTTTTAGATAATGGTAATTTTGTTACGATCGGACGATAATTAGTGAATTTATTGCGAAATTAAAACGTTGAGAGATTTTGGTTACCAGAAATTTTCGACCTGCTACAATTTTTTTAACAATGCATTATTTACAACTAAGTATATTTAGAAAAAGTTTACAATTACATTACACTTTCAGAATATCTAAACTGTTTAAAAATGGAGCTCTAAAGTATGGACATATTGAGCATTGAACTTGTGTCATTTTTTGAAAACTTTGATGCTTTCGTGACCGGAAGTGACGTCATCGACATTCATGATATTTTAGGATACGTCTTGGTATGTTGCGGAGAACATGTGAACCAAATTTTATTACCATCGGACATGTATTGACGGTTTTATAGGCGCTCAAAATATTCATGAAACTTTTGTTGCCATTTGGACCGATACCACTTTTTTTTCGACCTTAGACGCTTGGGAAAACCATTGGTTGGATCGCCGTATATGTATTTAGAAAAAGTTTGCAATTTGAATGAGCTACACGATGGTGTAAATTTTGTAACGATCCGACTATTATTTACGGAGTTATTCGAGGTACTAATTTTTCACTTATTCAATGACCTTGACCTTACTTTTCGGTCAAGGTCAAAACAAAACCTCTCGGTTCTGCGCCTTATTAGCGCCTAGCGATGGGCGAAGAAAAAAATTGGAAAATTTTTAAAATTGCGACCTGTATCGCGGATCACAACAAATGATATCTGATAGGCACTCAACATATTCATGAAACTTTTGTTGCCATTTGGACCGATACCACTTTTTTTTCGACCTTAGACGCTTGGGAAAACCATTGGTTGGATCGCCGTATAAGTATTTAGAAAAAGTTTGCAATTTGAATGAGCTACACGATGGTGTAAAGTTTGTAACGATCCGACCATTATTAACGGAGTTATTCGAGGTACTAGTTTTTCACTTATTCGATGACCCTGACCTTAGTTTTGGGTCAAGGTCAAAACAAAACATCTGGGTTCTGCGCATCATTCACGCCTAACCATTGGTGAAGAAAAAATTGGAAAATTTCAAAAATTGCGACCTGTATCGTGTAACAAAAAAAAAGTGTTACAAACATTATACAAACATACATACATACAAACTTACAAACCGGACCGATCGCCATAACTTGGCGTTCCGAAAACGCCAAGTTAACAAGAGGCCCATGGGAGCCATGTGGGAACTTGGCGAACTGCATCCAAATAATTGCAACATTTTCAGAACCGGACCACAATTGACCAAAATCGGCCAAAAGTTACCTAAGTTATCATGGTTATCAAATTTTCGAGTGCGGACTACGGGGCGAAATATGCACAATTTATCATGACAATTGATATGAACAATTGGCCAATAAATCATGCTACAAGGAACTATAAATCTTTTTAAAGTCGCACCATACATTAGGGTGATATCAAGGATTGAGGCAAGGTTATCATTACCGGAAGTGACGTCATCGACATCCACAATATTTAAGGATACGTCTTAGTATGTCTCGGAGAACATGTAAAACAATTTTTAGTACTATAGGACATTTATTGGTTGTTTTTTACGCGTTCGAAATATTCATCAAACTATTGTTGCCATTTGGACTGATCCCTCGATTTTTCGACCTTAGACGCCTGGGAAAACCGTGGGTTGGATGGCATCATATGTCAATAGAGGTACACAATGGTGTAAAATTTGTAACAATCCGACCATTATTAGCGGAGTTATTCGAGATACTAGTTTTTTTTCACTTTTTCGATGACAACTATCTTATTTTTGGTCATGGTCAAAACAAAACTTATCGGTTCTGCGTATCATTGCCGCCTATCGATTGAAGAATAAAGAAATAAAAAAATTGTAGTATTGTCAACCAATTTTTATTAGCAACGGTTATGTGGGTCCGTATCCAAGAGGGTGACGGGTGAATCGGACAATACCCCCCACTCAGCCTCAGTATTTTCGCTCATATGCCAAATTTATCCTTTAATCATGGTCAGAATGGCAGTGTATGCTAGAAGATCTGCTTAGCTCATTTCAGATAATCCCTACATTAATTCCTAGTAACGGGTCTGAAGTTTACAATTACATTACACTTTCAGAATTTTAAGGTGTTTTAATATCAAATTATTATGCCCGTATATATTAAGCAGTGAATGCGATTGGCCAAGATTACTAGGCGAATACAATTTCGCGATATTAACTATAATCTCATGGTAAGTTAAGAATTGAGTTAGCCGCGGACGGTGGTAATATAAATTTATACCGGCGGCGTGCACAGCTAGAATTGGGTGGGCTTCCATAAAACTGTTTTCCGGGTTCATGATAGATTGACATTGATTTAGCTGACAAAAAGAAATTAATAATATATTAATAAGTTTCGCGGCGTGCCATAGTTGCCGCGTAAATGTCGTAATAATCGGACATTGGACTGGTCCGTATTGCTGCTTGCCGGCTTTACGCAAAGCGAGCTGGCAGCAGCGGTGACCTTTGTGAAACTATCAACCTTAAACATTCATTCAGAAGCCAAACAACATTAAGCAATAAAAAATCCCGTATCAACCTATAATTAACAAAATTACTATGGATTTATCAATCATGTTGAGTGTTTAGCTGTTGTTGGCACCTGTAATACTTATTATTCATATATGACAATGCATGCTAGTGTGCTAGGCCGCGTGGCGTAGCGGCATACTTTTAGACTTCCATGCCAGAGGCCGGTGTTCAAATCCAGTACACGGACATAATTTTTTTTTTCCCAATTTTCGTGCCACAACAATTATTTCATCTAATTTCAATAGACCACGATTCGTGCTGTCGATGACAACAGCTGAGCAGATTTTTATGATTATAGAACTGATATTTACGATTTTATTAGCAATCGAAAATTTGACGAAAATTGACTGAGTGAAATTTGTTTTTTCAACTCAACGCGCTTTGAAAACGACGAATATTTTGATAGCATATGTCAATTATCAAAGTTTAGTAATTGTGTCAGCTTTTAGATAATGTTAATTTTGTTACGATCGGACGATAATTAGTGAATTTATTGCGAAATAAAAAAGTTTAGAGATTTTGGTTACCAGAAATTTTCGACCTGCTACAATTTTTTAACAATGCATTATTTACAACTAAGTATATTTAGAAAAAGTTTACAATTACATTACACTTTCAGAATATCTAAACTGTTTAAAAATGGAACACTAAAGTATGGACATATTGAGCATTGAACTTGTGTCATTTTTTGAAAACTTTGATGCTTTCGTGACCGGAAGTGACGTCATCGACATTCATGATATTTTAGGATACGTCTTGGTATGTTGCTGAGAACATGTGAACCAAATTTTATTACCATCGGACATGTATTGACGGTTTTATAGGCGCTCAAAATATTCATGAAACTTTTGTTGCCATTTGGACCGATACCACTTTTTTCGACCTTAGGCGCTTGGGAAAACCATTGGTTGGATCGCCGTATATGTCATCAGAAAAAGTTTGCAATTTGAATGAGCTACACGATGGTGTAAAGTTTGTAACGATCCGACCATTATTAACGGAGTTATTCGAGATACTAGTTTTTCACTTATTCGATGACCTTGACCTTAGTTTTGGGTCAAGGTCAAAACAAAACATCTGGGTTCTGCGCATCATTCACGCCTAACGATTGGTGAAAAAAAAATTGGAAAATTTTAAAAATTGCGACCTGTATCGTGTAACAAAAAAAGTGTTACAAACATTATACAAACATACATACATACAAACTTACAAACCGGGCCGATCGCCATAACTTGGCGAATGCGAAAACGCCAAGTTAACAAGAGGCCCATGGGAGCCATGTGGGAACTTGGCGAACTGCATCCAAATAATTGCAACATTTTCAGAACCGGGCCACAATTGACCAAAATCGGCCAAAAGTTACCAAAGTTATCATGGTTATCAAATTTTCGAGTGCGGGCTACGGGGCGAAATATGCACAATTTATCATGACAATTGATATGAACAATTGGCCAATAAATCATGCTACAAGGAACTATAAATCTTTTTAAAGTCGCACCATACGTTAGGGTGATATCAAGGATTGAGGCAAGGTTATCATGACCGGAAGTGACATCATCGACATCCACAATATTTAAGGATACGTCTTAGTATGTCTCGGAGAACATGTAAACAATTTTTAGTACTATAGGACATTTATTGGTTGTTTTATACGCGTTCGAAATATTCATCAAACTATTGTTGCCATTTGGACTGATCCCTCGATTTTTCGACCTTAGACGCCTGGGAAAACCGTGGGTTGGATGGCATCATATGTCAATAGAGGTACACAATGGTGTAAAATTTGTAACAATCCGACCATTATTAGCGGAGTTATTCGAGATACTAGTTTTTCACTTTTTCGTTGACAACTATCTTATTTTTGGTCATGGTCAAAACAAAACTTATCGGTTCTGCGTATCATTGCCGCCTATCGATTGAAGAATAAAGAAATTAAAAAAATTGTAGTATTGTCAACCAATTTTTATTAGCAACGGTTATGTAGGTCCGTATCCAAGAGGGTGACGGGTGAATCGGACAATACCCCCCACTCAGCCTCAGTATTTTCGCTCATATGCCAAATTTATCCTTTAATCATGGTCAGAATGGCAGTGTATGCTAGAAGATCTGCTTAGCTCATTTCAGATAATCCCTACATTAATTCCTAGTAACGGGTCTGAAGTTTACAATTACATTACACTTTCAGAATTTTAAGGTGTTTTAATATCAAATTATTATGCCCGTATATATTAAGCAGTGAATGCGATTGGCCAAGATTACTAGGCGAATACAATTTCGCGATATTAACAATAATCTCATGGTAAGTTAAGAATTGAGTTAGCCGCGGACGGTGGTAATATAAATTTATACCGGCGGCGTGCACAGCTAGAATTGGGTGGGCTTCCATAAAACTGTTTTCCGGGTTCATGATAGATTGACATTGATTTAGCTGGCAAAAAGAAATTAATAATATATTAATAAGTTTCGCGGCGTGCCATAGTTGCCGCGTAAATGTCGTAATAATCGGACATTGGACTGGTCCGTATTGCTGCTTGCCGGCTTTACGCAAAGCGAGCTGGCAGCAGCGGTGACCTTTGTGAAACTATCAACCTTAAACATTCATTCAGAAGCCAAACAACATTAAGCAATAAAAAATCCGTATCAACCTATAATTAACAAAATTACTATGGATTTATCAATCATGTTGAGTGTTTAGCTGTTGTTGGCACCTGTAATACTTATTATTCATATATGACAATGCATGCTAGTGTGCTAGGCCGCGTGGCGTAGCGGCATACTTTTAGACTTCCATGCCAGAGGCCGGTGTTCAAATCCAGTACACGGACATAATTTTTTTTCCCAATTTTCGTGCCACAACAATTATTTCATCTAATTTCAATAGAACACGATTCGTGCTGTCGATGACAACAGCTGAGCAGATTTTTATGATTATAGAACTGATATTTACGATTTTATTAGCAATCGAAAATTTGACGAAAATTGACTGAGTGAAATTTGTTTTTTCAACTCAACGCGCTTTGAAAACGACGAATATTTTGATAGCATATATGTCAATTATCAAAGTTTAGTAATTGTGTCAGCTTTTAGATAATGTTAATTTTGTTACGATCGGACGATAATTAGTGAATTAATTGCGAAATAAAAAAGTTTAGAGATTTTGGTTACCAGAAATTTTCGACCTGCTATAATTTTTTTAACAATGCATTATTTACAACAAGTATATTTAGAAAAAGTTTACAATTACATTACACTTTCAGAATATCTAAACTGTTTAAAAATGGAACACTAAAGTATGGACATATTGAGCATTGAACTTGTGTCATTTTTTGAAAACTTTGATGCTTTCGTGACCGGAAGTGACGTCATCGACATTCATGATATTTTAGGATACGTCTTGGTATGTTGCTGAGAACATGTGAACCAAATTTGATTACCATCGGACATGTATTGACGGTTTTATAGGCGCTCAAAATATTCATGAAACTTTTGTTGCCATTTGGACCGATACCACTTTTTTTCGACCTTAGGCGCTCGGGAAAACCATTGGTTGGATCGCCGTATATGTCATCAGAAAAAGTTTGCAATTTGAATGAGCTACACGATGGTGTAAAGTTTGTAACGATCCGACCATTATTATCGGAGTTATTCGAGATACTAGTTTTTCACTTATTCAATGACCTTGACCTTAGTTTTGGGTCAAGGTCAAAACAAAACCATCTGGGTTTCTGCGCATCATTCACGCCTAACGATTGGTGAAAAAAAAATTGGAAAAATTTTAAAAATTGCGACCTGTATCGTGTAACAAAAAAAGTGTTACAAACATCCGGACATACATACATACAAACATACAAACCGGGCCGATCGCCATAACTTGGCGAATGCGAATTCGCCAAGTTAACAAGAGGCCCATGGGAGCCATGTGGGAACTTGGCGAACTGCATCCAAATAATTGCAACATTTTCAGAACCGGGCCACAATTGACCAAAATCGGCCAAAAGTTACCAAAGTTATCATGGTTATAAAATTTTCGAGTGCGGGCTACGGGGCGAAATATGCACAATTTATCATGACAATTGATATGAACAATTGGCCAATAAATCATGCTACAAGGAACTATAAATCTTTTTAAAGTCGCACCATACGTTAGGGTGATATCAAGGATTGAGGCAAGGTTATCATGACCGTAAGTGACATCATCGACATCCACAATATTTAAGGATACGTCTTAGTATGTCTCGGAGAACATGTAAACCAATTTTTAGTACTATAGGACATTTATTGGTTGTTTTATACGCGTTCGAAATATTCATCAAACTATTGTTGCCATTTGGACTGATCCCTCGATTTTTCGACCTTAGACGCCTGGGAAAACCGTGGGTTGGATGGCATCATATGTCAATAGAGGTACACAATGGTGTAAAATTTGTAACAATCCGACCATTATTAGCGGAGTTATTCGAGATACTAGTTTTTCACTTTTTCGTTGACAACTATCTTATTTTTGGTCATGGTCAAAACAAAACTTATCGGTTCTGCGTATCATTGCCGCCTATCGATTGAAGAAGAATAAAGAAATTAAAAAAATTGTAGTATTGTCAACCAATTTTTATTAGCAACGGTTATGTAGGTCCGTATCCAAGAGGGTGACGGGTGAATCGGACAATACCCCCCACTCAGCCTCAGTATTTTCGCTCATATGCCAAATTTATCCTTTAATCATGGTCAGAATGGCAGTGTATGCTAGAAGATCTGCTTAGCTAATTTCAGATAATCCCTACATTAATTCCTAGTAACGGGTCTGAAGTTTACAATTACATTACACTTTCAGAATTTTAAGGTGTTTTAATATCAAATTATTATGCCCGTATATATTAAGCAGTGAATGCGATTGGCCAAGATTACTAGGCGAATACAATTTCGCGATATTAACAATAGTCTCATGGTAAGTTAAGAATTGAGTTAGCCGCGGACGATGGTAATATAAATTTATACCGGCGGCGTGCACAGCTAGAATTGGGTGGGCTTCCATAAAACTGTTTTCCGGGTTCATGATAGATTGACATTGATTTAGCTGGCAAAAAGAAATTAATAATATATTAATAAGTTTCGCGGCGTGCCATAGTTACCGCGTAAATGTCATAATAATCGGACATTGGACTGGTCCGTATTGTTGCTTGCCGGCTTTACGCAAAGCGAGCTGGCAGCAGCGGTGACCTTTGTGAAACTATCAACCTTAAACATTCATTCAGAAGCCAAACAACATTAAACAATAAAAAATCCGTATCAACCTATAATTAACAAAATTACTATGGATTCATCAATCATGTTGAGTGTTTAGCTCTTGTTGGCACCTGTAATACTTATTATTCATATATGACAATGCATGCTAGTGTGCTAGGCCGCGTGGCGTAGCGTCAATGTTTTAGACTTCCATGCCAGAGGCCGGTGTTCAAATCCAGTACACGGACATAATTTTTTTTCCGAATTTTCGTGCCACAACAATTATTTCATCTAATTTCAATAGAACACGATTCGTGCTGTCGATGACAACAGCTGAGCAGATTTTTATGATTATAGAACTGATATTTACGATTTTATTAGCAATCGAAAATTTGACGAAAATTGACTGAGTGAAATTTGTTTTTTCAACTCAACGCGCTTTGAAAACGACGAATATTTTGATAGCGTATGTCAATTATCAAAGTTTAGTAACTGTGTCAGCTTTTAGATAATGTTAATTTTGTTACGATCGGACGATAATTAGTGAATTTATTGCGAAATTAAAACGTTGAGAGATTTTGGTTACCAGAGATATTCGACCTGCTACAATTTTTTTAACAATGCATTATTTACAACTAAGTATATTTAGAAAAAGTTTACAATTACATTACACTTTCAGAATATCTAAACTGTTTAAAAATGGAACTCTAAAGTATGGACATATTGAGCATTGAACTTGTGTCATTTTTTGAAAACTTTGATGCTTTCGTGACCGGAAGTGACGTCATCGACATTCATGAAATCTATGGATCCGACTTGGTATGTTGCTTAGAACATGTGAACCAAATTTTATTACCATCGGACATGTATTGACGGTTTTATAGGCGCTCAACATATTCATGAAACTTTTGTTGCCATTTGGACCGATACCACTTTTTTTCGACCTTAGACGCTTGGGAAAACCATTGGTTGGATCACCGTATATGTCATTAGAAAAAGTTTGCAATTTGAATGAGCTACACGATGGTGTAAAGTCTGTAACGATCCGACCATTATTAACGGAGTTATTCGAGGTACTAGATTTTCACTTATTCGATGACCTTGACCTTAGTTTCAGGTCAAGGTCAAAACAAAACCTCTCGATTCTGGGCATCATTACCCCCTAACAATGGGTGAAGAAAAATTTGGAAAATTTCCAAAATTGCGACCTGTATCGCGGATCACAACAAATGATATCTGATAGGCGCTCAACATATTCATGAAACTTTTGTTGCCATTTGGACCGATACCACTTTTTTTCGACCTTAGACGCTTGGGAAAACCATTGGTTGGATCGCCGTATATGCCATGAGAAAAAGTTTGCAATTTGAATGAGCTACACGATGGTGCAAAGTTTGTAACGATCGGACCATTACTAACGGAGTTATTCGAGGTACTAGTTTTTCACTTATTCGATGACCCTGACCTTAGTTTTGGGTCAAGGTCAAAACAAAACATCTGGGTTCTGCGCATCATTGACTCCTAACGATTGGCGAAGAAAAAATTGAAAAATTTTAAAAATTGCGACCTGTATCGTGTAACAAAAAAAGTGTTACAAACATCCGGACATACATACATACGAGATGCCCATGAGGACATGGGTGAACTTGGCTAACAGTGTCGGAAACTTTTTAAAATTTCAATATTAACCCAAAATTGACCAAGTTACTCAAGATTTATCGATAAACTATGATTCAGAGGCTGACACAAAGAAAAACATATTTTCATATTTAATAGTACCGCGGCCTGCCGTACTTGCCGCACCACGCGCATCCCGAGCCGAGAGCAGATTCCTTTGTTCAGCGCGAGAGGCAGGCTGTTGTAAACAAGCCAGCGCCGAGCCATCACAAATGACACCCACTGTACTTCAAACTTACTTTATGAGAGAACTGTCATATATTTTCAGCAGAAAATTTTACACCTATGTTCAGAATTGAATGGGCTTCCTTCGAGCGCAGACAAATTCACGATACGACCATTCACGTCGGACGAACGATGCTATAACTTCAGATTTGAGTACCGTTTTTGCTTTGATTCGTTCGAAACCGGAAGTGACGCAACCGATATCAATAAATTTTGCGGATTAGATTCGCGCTGTTGATGTCAACATCTGATTTAATTTTTATCACCATTGAACTGATATTTACGATTTTATTAGCAATCGAAAATTTGACGAAAATTTACTGAGTGAAATTTGTTTTTTCAACTCAACGCGCTTTGAAAACGACAAATATATTGATTTCATATGTCAATTATGAAAGTTTGGTAATTCCATCAGCTTTCAGAAAATGTAAATTTTGTTACGATCGGACCATAATTAATGAATCTATTGCGAAATTAATAAGTTTAGAGATTTTGGCTACCAGAAATTTTCGACATGCTACGATTTTTTTTACGATGCATTATTTACAACTAAGTATATTTAGAAAAAGTTTACAATTACATTACACTTTCAGAATATGTTGACTGTATTGATATTTAATTGTAAAGCATGGACATATTGAGCATTGAACTTGTGTCATTTTTTATAAACTTTGATGCTTTCGTGACCGGAAGTGACGTCATCGACATTCATGAAATCTATGGATCCGACTTAAGCTGTCATGGAGCACATGTGACCCAATTTTTATCATTATCGGACATGTATTGACGGTTTTATAGGCGCTCAAAATATTCATGAAACTTATGTTGTCATTCGGACCCATACCGCGATTTTTCGACCTTAGACGCTTGGGTAAACCGTTGGTTGGATGGCCCCATATGAAATTAGAAAAAGTTTGCAATTAGAATGAGCTACACGATGATGTAAATTTTGTAACGATCCGACCATTATTAACGGAGTTAGGCGAGATACTAATTTTTCACTTATTCGATGACCCTGACCTTAGTTTTGGGTCAAGGTCAAAACAAAACATCTCGGTTCTGCGAATTATTAATGCCTAGCGATTGAAGAAAAAATCAATTGAAAATATCACAAATTGCGACCTGTATCGCGAAACAAAAAAAATGTTAACAAACAAACAAACATCCAAACATCCAAACATACAAACGCGACTGACCAACATAACTTGGCGATTTCAATACGCCAAGTTAACAAACATACAAACTTACAAACGCGACTGACCAACGTAACTTGGCGTTATGATTACGCCAAGTTAATAAACTATGATTCAGAGGCTGACACAAGGAGAAGCATATTTTCATATTTAATAGTACCGCGGCCTACCGTAATTGCCGCGCCACGCGCCCCGCGCACCCCGCGCCGAAAGCAAATTCCTTTGTTCAGCGCGAGAGGCAGGCTGTAGTAAACAAGCCAGCGCCGAGCCATCAGAAATGACACCCACTGTACTTCAAACTTACTTTATGAGAGAACTGTCATATATTTTGAGCAGAAAATTTTACACCTGTGTTCAGAATTGAATGGGCTTCCTTCGAGCGCAGACAAATTCACGATACGACCATTCACGACGGACGAACGACGCTATAACTTCAGATTTCAGTACCGTTTTTGCTTTGATTCGTTCAAAACCGGAAGTGACGCAACCGATATCAATAAATTTTGCGGATTAGATTCGCGCTGTTCATGTCAACATCTGATTTAATTTTTATCACCATTGAACTGATATTTACGATTTTATTAGCAATCGAAAATTTGACGAAAATTGACTGAGTGAAATTTGCTTTTTCAACTCAACGCGCTTTGAAAAGGAGAAATATATTGATTGCATATGTCAATTATGAAAGTTTGGTAATTCCATCAGCTTTCAGAAAATATAAATTTTGTTACGATCGGACCATAATTATTGAATCAATTGCGAAATTAAAAAGTTTAGAGAGTTTGGCTACCAGAAATTTTCGACCTGCTACGATTTTTTTTACAATGCATTATTTACAACTAAGTATATTTAGAAAAAGTTTACAATTACATTATACTTTCAGAATATGTTGACTGTAATGATATTTAATTGTAAAGCATGGACATATTGAGCATTGAACTTGTGTCAGTTTTTATAAACTTTGATGCTTTCGTGACCGGAAGTGACGTCATCGACATTCATGAAATCTATGGATCCGACTTAAGCTGTCATGGAGCACAAGTGACCCAATTTTCATCATTATCGGACATATATTGACTGTTTTATAGACGCTCAAAATATTCATGAAACTTATGTTGTCATTCTGACCGATACCACGATTTTTCGACCTGGGGCGCTTGGGAAAACCGTTGGTTGGATGGCCCCATATGAAATTAGAAAAAGTTTGCAATTAGAATGAGCTACACGATGATGTAAATTTTGTAACAATCCGACCATTAATAACAGAGTTATTCGAGATACTAGTTTTTCACTTATTCGATGACCTTGACCTTAGTTTTGGGTCAAGGTCAAAACAAAACCTCTCGGTTCTGCGCATCAATCACGCCTAACGATTGAAGAAGAAAAAAATGAAAAATTTCAAAAATTGCGACCTGTATCGCGAAACAAAAAAATGTTAACTAACAAACATACATACATACATCCAAACATACGAGATGCCCATGAGGACATGGGTGAACTTGGCTAACAGTGTCGGAAACTTTTGAAAATTTCAATATTGACCCAAAATTGACCAAGCTACTTAAGATTTATCGATAAACTATGATTCAGAGGCTGACACAAGGAAAAGCATATTTTCATATTTAATAGTACCGCGGTCTGCCATACTTGCCGCGCCACGCGCCCCGCGCACCCCGCGCCGAAAGCAAATTCCTTTGTTCAGCGCGAGAGGCAGGCTGTAGTAAACAAGCCAGCGCCGAGCCATCACAAATGACACCCACTGTACTTCAAACTTACTTTATGAGAGAACTGTCATATATTTTGAGCAGAAAATTTTACACCTGTGTTCAGAATTGAATGGGCTTCCCTCGAGCGCAGACAAATTTACGATACGACCATTCACGTCGGACGAACGACGCTATAACTTCAGATTTGAGTACCGTTTTTGCTTTGATTCGTTCGAAACCGGAAGTGACGCAACCGATATCAATAAATTTTGCGGATTAGATTCGCGCTGTTGATGTCAACATCTGATTTAATTTTTATCACCATTGAACTGATATTTACGATTTTATTAGCAATCGAAAATTTGACGAAAATTTACCGAGTGAAATTTGCTTTTTCAACTCAACGCGCTTTGAAAAGACAAATATATTGATTGCATATGTCAATTATGAAAGTTTGGTTATTCCATCACCTTTCAGAAAATGTAAATTTTGTTACGATCGGACCATAATTAATGAATCTATCGCGAAATTAAAAAGTTTAGAGATTTTGGCTACCAGAAATTTTCGACCTGCTACGATTTTTTTTTATGATGCATTATTTACAACTAAGTATATTTAGAAAAAGTTTACAATTACATTACACTTTCAGAATATGTTGACTGTATTGATATTTAATTGTAAAGCATGGACATATTGAGCATTGAACTTGAGTCAGTTTTTATAAACTTTGATGCTTTCGTGACCGGAAGTGACGTCACCGACATTCATGAAATCTATGGATCCGACTAAAGCTGTCATGGAGCACATGTGACCCAATTTTTATCATTATCGGACATGTATTGACGGTTTTATAGGCGCTCAAAATATTCATGAAACTTATGTTGTCATTCTGACCGATACCACGATTTTTCGACCTGGGAAGCTTGGGAAAACCGTTGGTTGGATGGCCCCATATGAAATTAGAAAAAGTTTGCAATTAGAATGAGCTACACGATGATGTAAATTATGTAACAATCCGACCATTATTAACGCAGTTATTTTAGATACTAGTTTTCACTTATTCGATGACCCTGACCTTAGTTTTGGGTCAAGGTCAAAACAAAACATCTCGGTTCTGCGCATAAACCATGCCTAACAATTGAAGAAAAAATACATTGAAAATATCACAAATTGCGACCTGTATCGCGAAACAAAAAATTGTTTACAAACAAACAAACAAACTTACGAGATGCCCATGAGGACATGGGTGAACTTGGCTAACAGTGTCGGAAACTTTTGAAAATTTCAATATTGACCCAAAATTGACCAAGCTACTTAAGATTTATCGATAAACTATGATTCAGAGGCTGACACAAGGAAAAGCATATTTTCATATTTAATAGTACCGCGGTCTGCCATACTTGCCGCGCCACGCGCCCCGCGCACCCCGCGCCGAAAGCAAATTCCTTTGTTCAGCGCGAGAGGCAGGCTGTAGTAAACAAGCCAGCGCCGAGCCATCACAAATGACACCCACTGTACTTCAAACTTACTTTATGAGAGAACTGTCATATATTTTGAGCAGAAAATTTTACACCTGTGTTCAGAATTGAATGGGCTTCCCTCGAGCGCAGACAAATTTACGATACGACCATTCACGTCGGACGAACGACGCTATAACTTCAGATTTGAGTACCGTTTTTGCTTTGATTCGTTCGAAACCGGAAGTGACGCAACCGATATCAATAAATTTTGCGGATTAGATTCGCGCTGTTGATGTCAACATCTGATTTAATTTTTATCACCATTGAACTGATATTTACGATTTTATTAGCAATCGAAAATTTGACGAAAATTTACCGAGTGAAATTTGCTTTTTCAACTCAACGCGCTTTGAAAAGACAAATATATTGATTGCATATGTCAATTATGAAAGTTTGGTTATTCCATCACCTTTCAGAAAATGTAAATTTTGTTACGATCGGACCATAATTAATGAATCTATCGCGAAATTAAAAAGTTTAGAGATTTTGGCTACCAGAAATTTTCGACCTGCTACGATTTTTTTTATGATGCATTATTTACAACTAAGTATATTTAGAAAAAGTTTACAATTACATTACACTTTCAGAATATGTTGACTGTATTGATATTTAATTGTAAAGCATGGACATATTGAGCATTGAACTTGAGTCAGTTTTTATAAACTTTGATGCTTTCGTGACCGGAAGTGACGTCACCGACATTCATGAAATCTATGGATCCGACTAAAGCTGTCATGGAGCACATGTGACCCAATTTTTATCATTATCGGACATGTATTGACGGTTTTATAGGCGCTCAAAATATTCATGAAACTTATGTTGTCATTCTGACCGATACCACGATTTTTCGACCTGGGAAGCTTGGGAAAACCGTTGGTTGGATGGCCCCATATGAAATTAGAAAAAGTTTGCAATTAGAATGAGCTACACGATGATGTAAATTATGTAACAATCCGACCATTATTAACGCAGTTATTTTAGATACTAGTTTTTCACTTATTCGATGACCCTGACCTTAGTTTTGGGTCAAGGTCAAAACAAAACATCTCGGTTCTGCGCATAAACCATGCCTAACAATTGAAGAAAAAATACATTGAAAATATCACAAATTGCGACCTGTATCGCGAAACAAAAAATTGTTTACAAACAAACAAACAAACTTACAAACGCGACTGACCAACGTAACTTGGCGTTATGATTACGCCAAGTTAACAAACATACAAACCGGGCCGATCGCCATAACTTGGCGTTTCGATAACGCCAAGTTAACAAGATGCCCATGAAACCATGGGTGAACTTGGCCTTTTAAAAATAATAATTACAACAAAAAAACATAATACATATACACCCATGAATCATGAAAACCATTATGAAAACAAAGTGATTCATGGGAAATGAAAAATCATACGGCACAAATCACCATTACGTTATCATCGTTATGATGTCTAGTGGGAACAATCGATAGCCAAGAGGCTCATGGGTACATGGGGGAACTTGGCGAACTGCATCCAAATAATTGCAACAATTTCAGAATGGGGCCACAATTGACCAAAATCGGCCAAAAATTACAAAAGTTATCATGGATTATAATTTTTTGTGGCAAATGGGGAAAATTTTAAATTTTTTTCAAGTTAACAATTGAGATAGGCTTCCATTATATGGATCTTAATTAAATATATACAATAAGATGAATAAGTTGGCCGATTTTGAAATTTTCCTGATGCAGTTCGACAAGTTCCCCCATGTACCCTGGGCCTCTTGCTTGTGTAGCGCGAGAGGCACTGCGACTTGACATGATTCTCGCAGGCGGCCGCGCCAAGCGGATTCCTTTGTTCTGCGCGACAAGGCGGCTGCAGCGAAGTGCCAGCAGAAATGACACCCACTGTACTTCAAACTTACTTTGTGAGAAAACTGTTGGGTATTAAGAGCAGAAAATTATACACTTTGTTCAGAATTGAATGGGCTTCCTTCTCGAGCAAACCAATTCACAATACGACCATTCGCGACAGAGAAACGACGCGATAACATCAGATTTTAGTCGAATTTTAACTTTCACTCGTTCGTGACCGGAAATGACATCAGCGACTTCCCCAAAAGAATCAGCATTCGGTACACGCTCTCCATGGTAACATTTTACCCACGTTTTGTGACCCTCGAACGAATATTGTCGATTTTACAAGTGATCGAAAAAAAAATTGCCAATTTTAGCTGTTTTCCGAACTTTTACCGGCGATTCGTGAGCAAACTATGCATAATTCCTGCTGTTACACAGTGTACGAAATGTTACTCGAAAAGTAACCTTCAGATTCATGTTTAAATTTTCAAAATCGACCCAGTAGTATTAAACATATTGGGGTGTTAATGCATTTGGGGGGTCACTTTTAACTTTAAGCTCAGTTTGTGAGAAAACTATAAGACATAAACAATTAGATGAAGAAGTTTCAAGTTCGGAAGTGTATGGGCTACCTTCAGGTGCAAACATTTTTAGGATACGACCATTAACGACGGAGTAATGATGCAATAACTTTCGATTGCCCAGCTAAATAACGTTGTTTTGCTCGTAACCGGAAGTGACATCATCGACATATAAAAAACAGTTATCTTCCGATAGCCAGTGCTTCTGTGAACATTCGACCCAATTTTTATGACCATCCATCGAATATTGTTGAAGTTATAAACGATTGAAAAATGTGGTAAAACACTACCACAAATTTTCGAGTGGGGGCTACGGGGCGAAATGTGCATATTTTTTTCATGATATTTGACATGGAAAGTTGGCGAATAAATCAGGCTACAAGGAACTGTAAACTTTAGAAAAATCGCACCGTAGGTTAAGATGATATAAAGGATTGAAAAATTCACAACGTGACCTTGACCTTGATATGAGGTCAAGGTCAAAACAAAACCTCTCGGTTCTGCGCATCAATCACGCCTAACGATTGGTGAAGAAAAAACTGGAAAATTTCAAAAATTGCGACCTGTATCGCGAAACAAAAAAAAGTTAACAAACATCCATACAAACTTACAAACCGGGCCGATCGCCATAACTTGGCTGAGCCAAGTTAACAAGAGGCCCATGGGAGCCATGTGGGAACTTGGCGAACTGCATCCAAATAATTGCAACATTTTCAGAACCGGACCACAATTGACCAAAATCGGCCAAAAGTTACCTAAGTTATCATGGTTATCAAATTTTCGAGTGCGGACTACGGGGCGAAATATGCACAATTTATCATGACAATTGATATGAACAATTGGCCAATAAATCATGCTACAAGGAACTATAAATCTTTTTAAAGTTGCACCATACATTAGGGTGATATCAAGGATTGAGGCAAGGTTATCATTACCGGAAGTGACGTCATCGACATCCACAATATTTAAGGATACGTCTTAGTATGTCTCGGAGAACATGTAAAACAATTTTTAGTACTATAGGACATTTATTGGTTGTTTTATACGCGTTTCGAAATATTCATCAAACTATTGTTGCCATTTGGACTGATCCCTCGATTTTTTCGACCTTAGACGCCTGGGAAAAACCGTGGGTTGGATGGCATCATATGTCAATAGAGGTACACAATGGAGTAAAATTTGTAACAATCCGACCATTATTAGCGGAGTTATTCGAGATACTAGTTTTTCACTTTTTCGATGACAACTATCTTATTTTTGGTCATGGTCAAAACAAAAACTTATTATCGGTTCTGCGTATCATTGCCGCCTATCGATTGAAGAATAAAGAAATAAAAAAATTGTAGTATTGTCAACCAATTTTTATTAGCAACGGTTATGTGGGTCCGTATCCAAGAGGGTGACGGGTGAATCGGACAATACCCCCCACTCAGCCTCAGTATTTTCGCTCATATGCCAAATTTATCCTTTAATCATGGTCAGAATGGCAGTGTATGCTAGAAGATCTGCTTAGCTCATTTCAGATAATCCCTACATTAATTCCTAGTAACGGGTCTGAAGTTTACAATTACATTACACTTTCAGAATTTTAAGGTGTTTTAATATCAAATTATTATGCCCGTATATATTAAGCAGTGAATGCGATTGGCCAAGATTACTAGGCGAATACAATTTCGCGATATTAACTATAATCTCATGGTAAGTTAAGAATTGAGTTAGCCGCGGACGGTGGTAATATAAATTTATACCGGCGGCGTGCACAGCTAGAATTGGGTGGGCTTTCATAAAAACTGTTTTCCGGGGTTCATGATAGATTGACATTGATTTAGCTGACACAAAAAGAAATTAATAATATATTAATAAGTTTCGCGGCGTGCCATAGTTTGCCGCGTAAATGTCGTAATAATCGGACATTGGACTGGTCCGTATTGCTGCTTGCCGGCTTTACGCAAAGCGAGCTGGCAGCAGCGGTGACCTTTGTGAAACTATCAACCTTAAACATTCATTCAGAAGCCAAACAACATTAAGCAATAAAAAATCCGTATCAACCTATAATTAACAAAATTACTATGGATATATCAATCATGTTGAGTGTTTAGCTCTTGTTGGCACCTGTAATACTTATTATTTATATATGACAATGCATGTTAGTGTGCTAGGCCGCGTGGCGTAGCGGCAATGTTTTAGACTTCCATGCCAGAGGCCGGTGTTCAAATCCCGTACACGGACATCATTTTTTTTCCGAATTTTCGTGCCACAACAATTATTTCATCTAATTTCAATAGAACACGATTTGTGCTGTCGATGACAACAGCTGAGCAGATTTTTATCATTATAGAACTGATATTTACGATTTTATTAGCAATCGAAAATTTGACGAAAATTTACTGAGTGGAAATTTGTTTTTTCAACTCAACGCGCTTTGAAAACGACGAATATTTTGATAGCGTATGTCGATTCGTGCTGTCGATGACAACAGCTGAGCAGAT
The DNA here is from genome assembly GCA_034190875.2 of Urechis unicinctus. Lineage (NCBI taxonomy): Eukaryota > Metazoa > Annelida > Polychaeta > Xenopneusta > Urechidae > Urechis > Urechis unicinctus. The sequence goes on along the minus strand of JAXDRA010000057.1, from coordinate 2,518 downwards.
TTTTATGATTATAGAACTGATATTTACGATTTTATTAGCAATCGAAAATTGGACGAAAATTTACTGAGTGAAATTTGTTTTTTCAACTCAACGCGCTTTGAAAACGACGAATATTTTGATAGCGTATGTCAATTATCAAAGTTTAGTAACTGTGTCAGCTTTTAGATAATGGTAATTTTGTTACGATCGGACGATAATTAGTGAATTTATTGCGAAATTAAAACGTTGAGAGATTTTGGTTACCAGAAATTTTCGACCTGCTACAATTTTTTTAACAATGCATTATTTACAACTAAGTATATTTAGAAAAAGTTTACAATTACATTACACTTTCAGAATATCTAAACTGTTTAAAAATGGAGCTCTAAAGTATGGACATATTGAGCATTGAACTTGTGTCATTTTTTGAAAACTTTGATGCTTTCGTGACCGGAAGTGACGTCATCGACATTCATGATATTTTAGGATACGTCTTGGTATGTTGCGGAGAACATGTGAACCAAATTTTATTACCATCGGACATGTATTGACGGTTTTATAGGCGCTCAAAATATTCATGAAACTTTTGTTGCCATTTGGACCGATACCCACTTTTTTTCGACCTTAGACGCTTGGGAAAACCATTGGTTGGATCGCCGTATATGTATTTAGAAAAGTTTGCAATTTGAATGAGCTACACGATGGTGTAAATTTTGTAACGATCCGACTATTATTTACGGAGTTATTCGAGGTACTAATTTTTTCACTTATTCAATGACCTTGACCTTACTTTTCGGTCAAGGTCAAAACAAAACCTCTCGGTTCTGCGCCTTATTAGCGCCTAGCGATGGGCGAAGAAAAAATTGGAAAATTTTTAAAATTGCGACCTGTATCGCGGATCACAACAAATGATATCTGATAGGCACTCAACATATTCATGAAACTTTTGTTGCCATTTGGACCGATACCACTTTTTTTCGACCTTAGACGCTTGGGAAAACCATTGGTTGGATCGCCGTATAAGTATTTAGAAAAAGTTTGCAATTTGAATGAGCTACACGATGGTGTAAGTTTGTAACGATCCGACCATTATTAACGGAGTTATTCGAGGTACTAGTTTTTCACTTATTCGATGACCCTGACCTTAGTTTTGGGTCAAGGTCAAAACAAAACATCTGGGTTCTGCGCATCATTCACGCCTAACCATTGGTGAAGAAAAAATTGGAAAATTTCAAAAATTGCGACCTGTATCGTGTAACAAAAAAAGTGTTACAAACATTATACAAACATACATACATACAAACTTACAAACCGGACCGATCGCCATAACTTGGCGTTCCGAAAACGCCAAGTTAACAAGAGGCCCATGGATACATGGGAGAACTTGGCGAACTGCATCCAAACAATTGCAACAATTTCTGAATCGGGCCAAAATTGGCCAAAATCGGCCAAAAATTACTTAAGTTATCATGGATTATAATTTTTTTGTGGACGAATGGGGAAACTTTCAATTTTTTCATGTTAACAATTGAGATAGGCTTCCATAATATACCCATGTACCCATGGGCCTCAAAGTTCCCCCATGTATCTACGGGCCTCTTGTTTGTGTAGCACGAGAAGAAAATGAAAAATCATAAGGCACGTTATGATGTCTAATGGGAACCATCGATAACCAAGGGTGATAAAGAAGTATTGACTGGCATGGTTTCGTTTGCTGTGTGTTGCATCGATATTTTACAGTGAATTGGACTGGTCCGTATTGCTGCTTGCCGTCTTTACGCAAAGCGAGCTGGCAGCAGCGGCGACCTTTGTGAAACTATCAACCTTAAACATTCATTCAGAAGCCAAACAACATTAAGCAATAAAAAATCCGTATCAACCTATAATTAACAAAATTACCATGGATTTATCAATCATGTTGAGTTTTTAGCTGTTGTTGGCACCTGTTATACTTATGATATATATATATGACAATAAAGGTCAGTGTGCTAGGCTGCGTGGCGTAGCAGGATAGTTTTAGACTTCCATGCCAGAGGCCGGTGTTCAAATCCAGTACACGGTCATAATTTTTTTTGCAAATTTTCGTGCCACACCAATTATTTCATCTAAATTCTATAGAACACGATTCGTGCTGTCGATGACAACAGATGAGCAGATTTTTCATGATTATAGAACTGATATTTACGATTTTATTAGCAATCGAAAATTTGACGAAAATTGACTGAGTGAAATTTGTTTTTTCAACTCAACGCGCTTTGAAACCGACGAATATTTTGATAGCATATGTCAACAATCAAAGTTTGGCAATTGTATCAGCTTTCAGAAAATGTTAATTTTGTTACGATCGGACGATAATTAGTGAATTTATTGCGAAATAAATAAGTTGAGAGATTTTGGTTGCCGAAAATTTTCGACCTGCTACAATTTTTTTAACAATGCATTATTTACAACTAAGTATATTTAGAAAAAGTTTACAATTACATTACACTTTCAGAATATCTAAACTGTTTAAAAAATGGAACTCTAAAGTACGGACGTA
>JAXDRA010000056.1:0-19465 GCA_034190875.2 Urechis unicinctus | reverse complement strand
AGACACACTCAATACAAATTAATACAACCGCTTCAAACGTTTGCATTACAAAACTTGTGGTAATTCACTTATCACCTTAGACTCACTAACGGATACGTCCACTACTTCTGCAATACCCACTAACTACAACTCCATAAGTAATCGGATTAGTTCCAATAGTTTATTACACAAACCGAATAGCTTGACATGACAAACCACGTAATTCAAGGCATATTTTTCACACAGAGCCTCCTAGACAAAGGTTGTTTTTAATGTGCAGCAATCGGGTTAAAGCAACTCCAGTGTTTACTTTTGCTATCTCTGACATATTATGTTGTGCATCCATTTATACCACAGTTTGCACACAAATAGCATAATTCAATCTGGAAAATTGCCCCATGGTGACTTGGAACGGTGCATTGAGTAGGATATACGACCCACATATAGTTGACACTGCCACTAATTAGATTTCCGAACATGTACCTTCTTACTATTAGCTTTTAGCATACATTCTAATTATCTCATACTTCTGTCCAAAAACCATATTTGAGCCAAACATTGTCTGCAATATACCCCGCATTGTGGTAATTTATCAAGACAGTAAATGTTCTTCCCGTGCTTTTTTTTTACACAGTCCTTAGATTTGAATTGGAGGAAATTCGGAGACGCTCCAATCATTTTTTCCAATCGAAATTTCTTTCATACATTGCGACGTGCAATTGCCACAACCATTAGCAGTTTTGTAATCATGCTGGTCGATTCTAGGATAGTTGTTTATAACGTTGAACAATGATTTGCTAATTTATCCTACACAACCGAAAGGCGGGGCCGGGTAGACATGGAGTTGTTTTTGGTTAAAATGATTTAAACAGTTATCAATTACTCTAGTGACCAAACACGAGGTTATGCGGTGTAACAGAGAGCATGTGGCCGGTTTTTAAAGTGAACACGTAACAATCCTTCTTTTAAAACCTGCGATAATGGATGGCACTAAGATAACATGAATAAAGTTAAACCTATACTGCCTTCATGGGTGAATAATTCAATCATGTAGTCCGTCTGGCATGATGATGGGGTGTTCTAGATGTTTGGTGCGAAGGTTCTCACATAGACTTGGTTATATATCTGTCAATTTGGCGCACGAATAACTGATACATATTTACAAATCAATGCGTCGAGACGAGATAAAACATTGTTGGTTATCGTCCAGTATAAATATTTTCATGGTCAATAATCGTTTAAGTGACCCGCTGCTACTCATAAATTGCGAGATTATTGGCACCAGTTTTATATATTACGCTTGTTTAGATCTTTAAACCGACATTTCATTCCACGTTGATATATGAATGAATCAATGCAATAATATCTTCGAACTCTTCTGATATTTTGGGGTACATGCGTCACCCACCTTCTGATGCCTTGTTGTTAATTTGAAGCGTGTCAGACTGAACGGTATTCCGTTGTAACATATTCATTCAGCAAACATGCTCTATTATGTAAGGGCTGGTCAGTGAGATGTTTATACAGTAAAATTCAAACCCATTAACAAGGATATACGATAGGCCTGGAGCATTGCATAAATGCTCTTTTTCAAGTTGAAAGCTACCCATTTGTACATTATAGTATAGTTGCGTTGACACAAGCCATCTTTCTATTCTCAACTATTGATTAAAGGCGTCGGCAATCGATCACTTCATACTCACAACGCCAGCAGCAATAGTTGAGTCACACAAACTGCCACGGCAGCTATTCCGCTTATAAATATGCATATTTTTTTTAAATTTTATATCTCAGATAATGTAAGGGTCAATCAGGAGTACCAAAGGTTAGAACATATATGCCCCTTATCCGCACGACGAAGTGATAAATCTGTGCTACAACAAACGATCAGCAACATTAAAAACAATTCAACCCAATCTGCCAAGACGTTTTAAATAAATTACCTTTTAAGTATACCGCAAACCGTAGATGAAGTTGTTCTTATGCAGAGAGACACGTCAAATCTCATATTATTTATAACCAAATTCCATCTATTGCGCCAAGGTTAATTGTGTCATTTGTTCACAAATTGTTAGGGGGGGGAAATGATGGGGAGATATGTCGCCAATATCTCTAAAACTTACGATTTATTTAAATATTAGCTTGGACTCTGGTACGGCTGATAATGGTGCTAACCCTCGTAAGGCCTCACAGTCAAGTGAAGGTTTGCACAATAACCCCTAAAGTGTAAACATTTTTATTATGTAGATACAATCGAAAGTTAAATAGAAGCCTACATCTGAAACCAAATTTACTTTTTCTCCTTGGACGCTATTTAACGAATAGAATTGTGGTTACACTTGGTGCACTTCGCCAGCTCAATCATTACAATAATCACATTTGTTAATTAGGGGATGGCGTTGTTTCTTCTGATTTGCCCTACATTTCTGCGGTGATTCGTGTGTCAGTCGGCCACTCCGTCGAGCACATTCCAAATGGGACAGTTAGTTAAAAAAAAGATTAAAGTGATTGAACCGCCTAAAATGCACGGTAGGGGGCGGTAGCACCTTGTCTTGGCTGTACTTGGTTGCAAAATGATATTCTCTACAACTCTTACGTAAACGACATCATAATAATGGAATAATGGTGTCTTGTATATCGTGTTATATAAACAATATTCAGACCTCCCCAGAAAACGGCATGATGTTTGTGGCTTCATCAGAAATACAGTAATGAACTGGGTGAAGACTGCTGCACGGACTGCTCGAAAGCGTCCGATGCGAACTACTACATGAATGCAGATAATAACAAATACAGATAAGCATTAAAAAAGACTGCCCCGCTCTGTTATAAAACCGAAATGAGAAAACAAGCCCGGAAGCCCTTACTAGGTGATATATATATATATATATTATAGATATATATAGGCTATATATAGGATATATATATATCTATATACTATATATATCTCTCTCTCTCTCTTATCCCCTCTCTCTCTTCTATATATCCTATATCTCTCTATCTATATCCTATCTCTCTCTCTATATACTATATCTATGTGTGTGTGTATTAAACACGACAACATCCCCCCTCAATAATCTGTAAGCGCATAGGACTATTCAGCTTCAAATGAAAACCCTATACCATTATATATATAAGACTGTCGTATAAAAGTCGCTGCCTTACCGGCACTTAATCAAATGTGAAACATTTACATAATTAACGCTGCATTTTTCTGGTTCTTAATGGCGGCTCTAGCTCGTTCATTTATGTGTTGAGCACCCTCCCAATTATTCTCATGGCATGACTGATTATAGCGTCAAAGCGCCACATCTTCGAATATTAAGTGACTTATACATTCCCAGCAAATTTGCTAAAATCAAGAATATTTGTAAATACCTGATATGACTGATTGCAACGTCTTAATGTGCACCAATCTCTCTACGCGCACATATGCTTTCTGTTCGCAATAGTCTTCATGGCCCGGCGCATGCGTATTGGTTGATATGTGGCAAGTTCGTTGTTTCTAACGCTACCCAGCGACCATGTATATGTGTCCAAATTCCTCCTCTGATCATTTCTCTTTCTGCCGCTAGCCCGAATGTTACGACGTGCAAAACGACCATGCTCGAGCACTCTACCGTACACCCTAATACCTCAGCCACACCATCAGTTTGATGCACCTCTATGTAGGTCTTATACACTCTCTGATACTTGCATTGCACCATGATTACATCTTGTTTATACCCAATTCGGCCCTCTAATGAGAAGGTAATAATGCACAGTGGCTTATAATGTGTCTGTCAAACAGAAATAAGTATCCGAAGTACAAATATGAGATATTTAACCCTTTAGTCAATGTTTACCGCAACACCTACATCATTCTACATCGCGCCTAGTCATAATTTTCTTCATTGAACTGAGCGGATAGAAATATTAAACTGAGGTCAATAACGCTGGAACGTTGATGTCGTCTTAGATATTTGTTTCCGCGCTTTCATGACGCTGAGGCTGAATAAACATTCTTCTTGCCTTCAGTGAATCCCACTGAATCACGTTGTGCCTCGGTATGTTTGTTTTTTTTTTGTTTTTTTTTGCATTAAAGTCGTTTTTAGCAAACCTTGGAGTCGAACCCACAGTCTGTGGGTCGAAAGGCGAGGCAGTAAACCACCACGCCACTGGGACCGCACTGCGCCTCGGTGGGTGCATTGTTAACATCAGTTTATATACGTAGCGCCGGTAGGTTATAACGACTTACGAAACATTCGTATTGTGAACTTCTAAGAAGCCCGTAAGACGAGCCGTAATGGAAAGCTGATTTGCCTTGTCACTGAAGAATGATCCACTCAGAGAGGGTCTCTTTCAGTTCTCATTCTCCAGCAAATAGGTTATATTTAAGAAGATCACCGACTTTGGTTCGCCTGCAATGCTATTTGCAGTTTCTGTGCTGATCAAAGAGAAATTCGATCTTATACAAAACGAAATGATCGATGAAAGTTTAAATGGTCTCATACATACCGTGGTATGAAGTGATTTGGTATATCATGCATGCTGTAGCATGTTGTGGTACGCTGTCATACGCCGTAGCATGCTATCTTCAGACGGAATGCTACGTACAGGAAGTATAGGCTGATCTCCGTGAGGTTTACATTGCAGTTAATGATCATCAAAAGGTTATATGTAATGTAACCACATATATTGACCAGTCCGCTGGTCACTACATTATTTTACTTACCTCTCGAACTGGGGTGGGGTACACAAAGTTCTGGTCGAGCTGTCAAGTCGGTGATATTGCACTCCAAGTTGCGCTTGACATTCAAGTTGTCGTAGGAATTGTAGCTTAAGAAACTGATGTGCAGAATCAATTCAAAAACATTCCCTTGTTCAAAAAGGCAGAAATGAGGTCGAGTAAACATTTGGCTGATTTCTGAACAAACGACACGAATGTGCATAATGGACAAAGCGAAGTGTTAGTTTTGTATGTATATAATGCGTATATATTTCAACCTAACTGCGTGGGACAACATTCTTGGGCTATGTAATCTATGCGTTAAGTCCAGAACCCAAAATAAATTATAATTGATAGGTATGGAAACACATCTTATGGCTATGAATAACACAATATTCCTTTGTAACTGGCTCGTAAACAGTTTCTGAGGAATGTAATAAGTGAGTTAAGGCCTCTCATTAATCATATAGGCACGTCTTTATGCAGAATAGTACAAAGGCAAGGTCAGGTTCAGGAAAACAAGTCAAGTAAGGATACAAATGATTTACCATAAAGGTACTTCTTTATCACAACCACGAGTAGCTCCGAGTTTTATATTCATATATTCTTCCCATCATATCTCCTGAAGCCATTATATTATTGATGCGTTGTTAGGAAACTTAGCTTTCGGTTTCCAATGGACTTGTTACTAAAATAGCAGCATGTTTTCACCAAAATTATGACTGTCCCAGATTTCAATGAAAAGCTCCATTAACCAAATCACGTCGCCATTTATCAAGGACTCATAGTGGCTATATGCTGTAAGCTTGCGATGATTAGATTTACTTATATCTAATCAGCAAAACAACACCTAACATGCGACAGTGATGATGATAGGCACCAGGGCTTTCTTGATCGCTTACTTAAGGATACGTAGCAATCACTTTATCCGACAAATATTTCTCAGCATGAATGGAAGCAATTTCTCAGTAGGACAGATAATGGTTGTATAGTGACACAAATAAATGCATCTCATAACTTCAAGGTAGTCCAGGGCTTAGGGTTATAAGCTATATGATTAGACATAGACACCACATCAAATGGTATAGGAATTAATGTTATTCACATCAGTTGATCGGCTATGCAGGGGAATATACCATAACAATATCCCAAGGTGCTCTTGTTATCAATATATTGCTTAGTAGTAATGGTTGGTCATTAATGATATACAGTATATATATATATACACACACACACATATATATATTATATATATGTAATGTTATATTATTTTAAGTTCGTATCCGTTCGTCTGCAAATATGCATTGATGCTTATGTTTGCATATGTTATCCAGAAAAAGGAGCCCAACGAATGTTGATTTTTTAGGACAGGTCTGTCATAATCAAATCTTTAATGAGGCGATCAAATGTATGTGGCAACCCGGAAATGTCAGTCTATTTAGTGCACCCGCTACCAAGCATCCAAAGACGGGGCGGGGCTATCAGTGCGAGTTGTGTGTCAGCGACCATTTATCATATTCCGGCTTTTAGCTTATTGCCTTCAGCAACAAAACACACAGTGAGTTCATGCGAAACGATTGCCTTATACAATTGGCTAGACGATTAGCAGTTTGTCCCATAGATATCATGAATACTTATAAAGCACGAGTCGAGGAACACTTTGAATGCATGCAAGCATAAATAAACGCATCTTGTTTAGGTGATCGAGGAATGGTCGCCATTTGCATTTCCACAATTGTTATTAATCTCTGTGCGTCTATATTTTATCATTTGTAACGACTCACACCATTTCATTAGAAACAGTACAAGTGGTAACTTTGGTACGGTACACTTAAGCGCGCTGCATATTTACGCGTTAGTTGTGTTGTAGAATGTCCGTTTGTTAAATCAAAGTAATTGCCTAAAACACATAAACCTGTCGGCAGCATTGCTATTTATTTGGTTCAATATAATCTCATCTTCGGGTTTACCCTATTCTCGTTACCAATGAACAAATATGAGCATGTTTTATGCTGACTTTTACTGCACACTATCTGCATACGTAAATGCTCGTAGTGGTAATTATGGACCGTAATAACGACACAATTAGGCACTACAAGCTAATTACATGTTGCGAAAGGAACATAAATGTTCACTCTTGTAAGGGATACAGTGATTTGTGTGACAAATAACATCCGTATTCCAGAAAAAATTATTCGAAATATACAAGGAAGAACAATGTAGCGACAGGAGATCTTATGATACGGCAAATGCAGCTACCTGCTTTCGATTTAATGGTGCCTTGGCTAAATAATCACAATTACTACTTATATGTGACGCATATATTTCCAAACAACACCACAATATGGGTGTTCTTGGACCGCCTTTGACAATGTAAGAACATCAACATCCACCGTTAGAATGGACGCCGCCGTAACCTCATATAGGAACCCGTAGGATTAAAAATGATATGTTTTGAAAAATGGAAAGATTTTTATTTGGCTTTTGTAATTGGTCCCTGTCGTGTGATACTGAATAGATGTTTCATTTCGTTATAATGTGATTCATAACAAGACGCCTATGACATGAGCGGCGTTGATGTCTTGGCGATCCATCACCCAGGTTTTTTGTGCCTTTTAGATAATCTTTGACACTATCATAAACATACAGCAGCACTGCCACTTCATTGCATCATGGTTTAGACCTTGCATTTGTATCGAAGTGCATGATATTGAAAGGTCAAAAGTGACTATTTCCTCCCCCTAAAATAATACAGTATTTATTTGATTATTACCTCAGATGTATGCTGAATGTATATACCTTACCTATCTCTGTAATAGTGCTATAGCTCTTTTTTCATCCATGTTCTGCTCCTGAGGGAGATATTGTACAAATAAAGTACTTGTTAAATGCGTACATGTTAATTTAACCTCATATTTAATTTATGCACGTTATGCTGTAGTGTTGCTACCTTGTGTGATTGTGTAGAATGATATCTTGTATTGTGCTCCTCTAATGTCAAACGTTGGTTAGCCCCTTAACGTAAAACTTATTGTGTAAAGAGTAGCCTGTCTTCTATAACCCGACCAACAAAGCAAGAGACCAGTGTTATAAACAAAAGCATGACTTATATGGAATATGGTAACGAGGCCATCAAGCAATTTGCAGTTCAACAATATTTGAAATATACCAATATGTTGTAACATTAAATAAAACTACACACTGGCATGCTATTATGATTTGCTCTGTTATCATACTTCTTTATAGGCTAGTGTAAATACGTTGTAAATATAAATGTATACAAAAAGCTTTATAAATAGAAATGCTGTACAACAAGACATCACTCAATATCAAATTAATACAACAGTCTATCAAACGTTTGCATTACAACTTGTGGTATTCACGTATCACATTATGACTCACTAACGATACGTCCACTAATGCTGCAATACCCACTAACTTACAACTCCAGAAGTAATCGGATTAGTTCCAATAGTTTATTTACACAAACCGAATAGCTTGACATGACAAACACGTACTTCAAGGCATATTTTTCACAGAGCCTCCTAGACAAAGGTTGTTTTATAATGTGCAGCAATCGGGTAAAGCACTCCAGTGTTTACTTTGCTATCTCTGACATATTATGTTGTGCATCCATTTATACCACAGTTTTGCACACAAATAGCATAATTCAATATTGAAATTGCCCATGGTGACTTGGAACGGTGCATTGAGTAGATATACGACCCACATAGATTGACACTGCACTAATTAGATTCCGAACATTTACCTTCTACTATTAAGCTTTTAGCATACATTCTTAATTATACTTCTGTCCAAAACCATATTTGAGCATTGTCTGCAAATATACCCGCATTGTGGTAATTTATCAAGCAGTAAATGTTCTTCCCGTGCTTTTTTTTACACAAGTCCTTAGATTTGAATTGGAAGGAAATTCGGAGACGCCATCATTTTTTCCAATCGAAATTTATTTCATACATTGCGACGTGCAATTGCACAACCATTGCAGTTTTGTAATCATGCTGGTCGATTCTAGGATAGTTGTTTTATAAGTTGACAATGATTTGCTATTTATCCTACACACGAAAGGGCGGGGCCGGGTAGACATGGAGTGTGTTTGGTTAAATGATTAAACAGTTATAAATTACTATAGTGAACAACACGAGGTTATGAGGTGTAACAGAGAGCAGGTGGCCGGTTTTAAAGTGACACGTAACAATCCTTCTTAACTGCGATAATGGATGGCACTAAGATAACATGAATAAGTAAACCTATACTGCCTTCAGGGTGAATAATTCAATCAGTCCGTCTGGCATGATTGATGGGGTTACTAGATGTTTGTGCGAAGGTTCTCACATAGACTTGGTTATATATCTGTCAATTTGGCGCGATACTGATACATATTTACAAATCAATGCGTCGAGACTAGATAAACATTGTTGGTTATCGTCAAGTATAAATATGTTCATGGCAATAATCCGTTAAGTGACCCGCTGCTACTCATAAATTGCGAGATTATTGCACCAGTTTTATATAGACGCTTGTTAGACTCTTTAAAGACATTCATTCACGGTGATATATGAATGAATCAATCAATAATATCTTAGAACTCTTCTGATATTTGGGGTACATGCGTCACCCACCTTCTGATGCCTTGTTGTTATTTGAAGCGTGTCAGACTGAACGTATCCGTTGTAACATATTCATTCAGCAACATGCTCTATTATGTAAGGCTGGTCAGTGAGATGTTTATACAGTAAAATTCAAACCATTAACAAGGATATACGATATGCTGGAGCATTGCATAAATGCTCTTTTCAAGTTGAGCTACCCATTGTACATTATAGTATTTGCGTTGACACACAGCATCTTTCTATTCTCAACTATTGATTAAAGGCGTCGGCAATCGATCACTCATACTCACAACGCCAGCAGCAATAGTTGAGTCACACAAACTGCCACGGCAGCTATTCCGCTTATAAATATGCATATTTTTTTTAAATTTATATCTCAGATATGTAAGGGTCAATCAGGACGTACCAAAGGGTTAGAACATATATGCCCCTTATCCGCAGACGAAGTGATAAATCTGTGCTACAAACGATCAGCAACATTAAAAACAATTCAACCCAATCTGCCAAGACGTTTAAATTACCTTTTAAGTATACGCAAACCGTAGATGAAGTTGTTCTTATGCAGAGAGACACGTCAAATCTCATATATTTATAACCAAATTCCATCTATTGCGCCAAGTTAATTGTGTCATTTGTTCACTAATTGTTAGTAACTGATTGGAGATATGTCGCCAATATCTCTAAAACTACGATTATTTAAATATTAGCTTGTACTCTGTACGGCTGATAATGGTGCTAACCCTCGTAAGGCCTCACAGTCAAGTGAAGGTTTGCACAATAACCCCTAAAGTGTAAACATGTTTATTATGTAGATACAATCGAAAGTTAAATAGAAGCCTACATCTGAACCAAATTTACTTTTCTCCTTGGACGCTATTTAACGAATAGAATTTGGTTACACTTGGTGCACTTCGCCAGCTCAATCATTACAATAATCACATTTGTTAATTAGGGGATTGCGTTTCTTCTGATTTGCCCTACATTTCTGCGGTGATTCGTGTGTCAGTCGGCCACTCCGTCGAGCACATTCCAAATTTACAGTTAGTTAAAAAAAAAGATTAAAGTGATTGAACCGCCTAAAATGCACGGTAGGGGGCGGTAGCACCTTGTCTTGGCTGTACTTGGTTGCAAAATGATATTCTCTACAACTCTTACGTAAACGACATCATAATAATGGAATAATGTGTCTTGTATATCGTGTTATAACAATATTCACCTCCCCAGAAAACGGCATGATGTTGTGGCTTCATTCAGAGCAGTATGAACTGGGTGAAGACTGCTGCACGGATGCTCGAGCGTCCGATGCGAACTACGACAATGAATGCAGATAATAACAAATACAGATAAGCATTAAAAAAGACTGCCCCGCTCTGTTATAAAACCGAAATGAGAAAACACAGCCCTTACTAGGTGATATATATATATATATATATATATATATATATATATATATATATATATATATATATATATATATATATATATATATATATATATATATATATATATATATATATATATATATATATATATATATATATATATATATATATATATATATATATATATATATATATATATATATATGTGTGTGTGTATTAAACACGACAAATCCCCATCAATAATCTGTAAGCGCATAGGACTATTCAGCTTCAAATGAAGAAACATATACCATTATATATATAAGACTGTCGTATAAAAGTCGCTGCCTTACCGGCACTTAATCAAATGTGAAACATTTACATAATTATACGCTGCATTTTCTGGTTCTTAATGGCGGCTACTAGCTCGTTCATTTATGTGTTGAGCACCCTCAATTATTCTCATGGCATGACTGATTATAGCGTCAAAGCGCCACATCTTCGAATATTAAGTGACTTATACATTCCCAGCAAATTTGCTAAAATCAAGAATATTTGTAAATACCTGATATGACTGATTGCAACGTCTTAATGTGCACCAAATCTCTACGCGCACATATGCTTTCTGTTCGCAATAGTCTTCATGGCCGGCGCATGCGTATTGGTTGATAATGTGGCAAGTTCGTTGTTTCTAACGCTACCCAGCGACCATGTATATGTGTCCAAATTCCTCCTCTGATCATTTCTGCCGCTAGCCCGAATGTTACGACGTGCAAAACGACCATGCTCGAGCACTCTACCGTACACCTAATACCTCAGCCACACCATCAGTTTGATGCACCTCTATGTAGGTCTTATACACTCTCTGATACTTGCATTGCACCATGAATTACATCTTGTTTATACCCAATTCGGCCCTCTAATGAGAAGGTAATATGCACAGTGGCTTATAATGTGTCTTTCAAACAGAAATAAGTATCCGAAGTACAAATATGAGATATTTAACCCTTTAAGTCAATGTTTACCGCAACACCTACATCATTCTACATCGCGCCTAGTCATAATTTTCTGTCATTGAACTGAGCGGATAGAAATATTAAACTGAGGTCAATAACGCTGGAACGTTGATGTCGTCTTAGATATTTGTTTCCGCGCTTTCATGACGCTGAGGCTGAATAAACATTCTTCTTGCCTTCAGTGAATCCCACTGAATCACGTTGTGCCTCGGTATGTTTGTTTTTTTTTTGTTTTTTTTTTGCATTAAAGTCGTTTTTAGCAACCTTGGAGTCGAACCCACAGTCTGTGGGTCGAAAGGCGAGGCAGTAAACCACCACGCCACTGGGACCGCGCCTCGGTGTGCATTGTTAACATCAGTTATATACGTAGCGCCGGTAGGTATAACGACTTACGAAACATTCGTATTGTGAACTTCTAAGAAGCCCGTAAGACGAGCCGTAATGGAAAGCTGATTGCCTTGTCACTGAAGAATGATCCACTCAGAGAGGGTCTCTTTCAGTTCTCATTCTCCAGCAAATAGGTTATATTTAAGAAGATCACCGACTTTGGTTCGCCTGCAATGCTATTTGCAGTTTCTGTGCTGATCAAAGAGAAATTCGATCTTATACAAAACGAAATGATCGATGAAAGTTTAAATGGTCTCATACATACCGTGGTATGAAGTGATTTGGTATATCATGCATGCTGTAGCATGTTGTGGTACGCTGTCATACGCCGTAGCATGCTATCTTCAGACGGAATGCTACGTACAGGCAGTATAGGCTGATCTCCGTGAGGTTTACATTGCAGTTAATGATCATCAAAAGGTTATATGTAATGTAACCACATATATTGACCAGTCCGCTGGTCACTACATTATTTTACTTACCTCTCGAACTGGGGTGGGGTACACAAAGTTCTGGTCGAGCTGTCAAGTCGGTGATATTGCACTCCAAGTTGCGCTTGACATTCAAGTTGTCGTAGGAATTGTAGCTTAAGAAACTGATGTGCAGAATCAATTCAAAAACATTCCCTTGTTCAAAAAGGCAGAAATGAGGTCGAGTAAACATTTGGCTGAGTTCTGAACAAACGACACGAATGTGCATAATGGACAAAGCGAAGTGTTAGTTTTGTATGTATATAATGCGTATATATGTCAACCTAACTGCGTGGGACAACATTCTTGGGCTATGTAATCTATGCGTTAAGTCCAGAACCCAAAATAAATTATAATTGATAGGTATGGAAACAACATCTTATGGCTATGAATAACACAATATTCCTTTGTAACTGGCTCGTAAACAGTTCTGAGGAATGTAATAAGTGAGTTAAGGCCTCTCATTAATCATATAGGCACGTCTTTATGCAGAATAGTACAAAAGGCAAGGTCAGGTTCAGGAAAACAAGTCAAGTAAGGATACAAATGATTTACCATAAAGGTACTTCTTTATCACAACCACGAGTAGCTCCGAGTTTTATTCATATATTCTTCCCATCATATCTCCTGAAGCCATTATATTATTGATGCGTTGTTAGGAAACTTAGCTTTCGGTTTCCAATGGACTTGTTACTAAAATAGCAGCATGTTTTCACCAAAATTATGACTGTCCCAGATTTCAATGAAAAGCTCCATTAACCAAATCACGTCGCCATTTATCAAGGACTCATAGTGGCTATATGCTGTAAGCTTGCGATGATTAGATTTACTTATATCTAATCAGCAAACAACACCTAACATGCGACAGTGATGATGATAGGCACCAGGGCTTTCTTGATCGCTTACTTAAGGATACGTAGCAATCACTTTATCCGACAAATATTTCTCAGCATGAATGGAAGCAATTTCTCAGTAGGACAGATAATGGTTGTATAGTGACACAAATAAATGCATCTCATAACTTCAAAGTAGTCCAGGGCTTAGGGTTTATAAGCTATATGATTAGACATAGACACCACATCAAATGGTATAGGAATTAATGTTATTCACATCAGTTGATCGGCTATGCAGGGGAATATACCATAACAAATATCCCTAGGTGCTCTTGTTATCAAATATATTGCTTAGTAGTAATGGTTGGTCATTAATGATATACAGTATATATATATATATACACACACACATATATATATTATATATATGTAATGTTATATTATTTTAAGTTCGTATCCGTTCGTCTGCAAATATGCATTGATGCTTATGTTTGCATATGTTATCCAGAAAAAGGAGCCCAACGAATGTTGATTTTTTAGGACAGGTCTGTCATAATCAAATCTTTAATGAGGCGATCAAATGTATGTGGCAACCCGGAAATGTCAGTCTATTTAGTGCACCCGCTACCAAGCATCCAAAGACGGGGCGGGGCTATCAGTGCGAGTTGTGTGTCAGCGACCATTTATCATATTCCGGCTTTTAGCTTATTGCCTTCAGCAACAAAAAAACACACAGTGAGTTCATGCGAAACGATTGCCTTATACAATTGGCTAGACGATTAGCAGTTTGTCCCATAGATATCATGAATACTTATAAAGCACGAGTCGAGGAACACTTTGAATGCATGCAAGCATAAATAAACGCATCTTGTTTAGGTGATCGAGGAATGGTCGCCATTTGCATTTCCACAATTGTTATTAATCTCTGTGCGTCTATATTTTATCATTTGTAACGACTCACACCATTTCATTAGAAACAGTACAAGTGGTAACTTTGGTACGGTACACTTAAGCGCGCTGCATATTTACGCGTTAGTTGTGTTGTAGAATGTCCGTTTGTTAAATCAAAGTAATTGCCTAAAACACATAAACCTGTCGGCAGCATTGCTATTTATTTGGTTCAATATAATCTCATCTTCGGGTTTACCCCTATTCTCGTTACCAATGAACAAATATGAGCATGTTTTATGCTGACTTTTACTGCACACTATCTGCATACGTAAATGCTCGTAGTGGTAATTATGGACCGTAATAACGACACAATTAGGCACTACAAGCTAATTACATGTTGCGAAAGGAACATAAATGTTCACTCTTGTAAGGGATACAGTGATTTGTGTGACAAATAACATCCGTATTCCAGAAAAAATTATTCGAAATATACAAGGAAGAACAATGTAGCGACAGGAGATCTTATGATACGGCAAATGCAGCTACCTGCTTTCGATTTAATGGTGCCTTGGCTAAATAATCACAATTACTACTTATATGTGACGCATATATTTCCAAACAACACCACAATATGGGTGTTCTTGGACCGCCTTTGACAATGTAAGAACATCAACATCCACCGTTAGAATGGACGCCGCCGTAACCTCATATAGGAA
Source organism: Urechis unicinctus (assembly GCA_034190875.2). Lineage (NCBI taxonomy): Eukaryota > Metazoa > Annelida > Polychaeta > Xenopneusta > Urechidae > Urechis > Urechis unicinctus. Next base: position 4,470 of record JAXDRA010000056.1, on the reverse strand, counting down.
CCCGTAGGATTAAAAATGATATGTTTTGAAAAATGGAAAGATTTTTTATTTGGCTTTTGTAATTGGTCCCTGTCGTGTGATACTGAATAGATGTTTCATTTCGTTATAATGTGATTCATAACAAGACGCCTATGACATGAGCGGCGTTGATGTCTTGGCGATCCATCACCCAGGTTTTTTGTGCCTTTTAGATAATCTTTGACACTATCATAAAACATACAGCAGCACTGCCACTTCATTGCATCATGGTTTAGACCTTGCATTTGTATCGAAGTGCATGATATTGAAAGGTCAAAAGTGACTATTTCCTCCCCCTAAAATAATACAGTATTTATTTGATTATTACCTCAGATGTATGCTGAATGTATATACCTTACCTATCTCTGTAATAGTGCTATAGCTCTTTTTTCATCCATGTTCTGCTCCTGAGGGAGATATTGTACAAATAAAGTACTTGTTAAATGCGTACATGTTAATTTAACCCTCATATTTTAATTTATGCACGTTATGCTGTAGTGTTGCTACCTTGTGTGATTGTGTAGAATGATATCTTGTATTGTGCTCCTCTAATGTCAAACGTTGGTTAGCCCCTTAACGTAAAACTTATTGTGTAAAGAGTAGCCTGTCTTCTATAACCCGACCAACAAAGCAAGAGACCAGTGTTATAAACAAAAGCATGACTTATATGGAATATGGTAACGAGGCCATCAAGCAATTTGCAGTTCAACAATATTTGAAATATACCAATATGTTGTAACATTAAATAAAACTACACACTGGCATGCTATTATGATTTGCTCTGTTATCATACTTCTTTATAGGCTAGTGTAAATACGTTGTAAATATAAATGTATACAAAAAGCTTTATAAATAGAAATGCTGTACAACAAGACATCACTCAATATCAAATTAATACAACAGTCTATCAAACGTTTGCATTACAACTTGTGGTATTCACGTATCACATTATGACTCACTAACGATACGTCCACTAATGCTGCAATACCCACTAACTTACAACTCCAGAAGTAATCGGATTAGTTCCAATAGTTTATTTTACAAAACCGAATAGCTTGACATGACAAACACGTACTTCAAGGCATATTTTTCACAGAGCCTCCTAGACAAAGGTTGTTTTATAATGTGCAGCAATCGGGTAAAGCACTCCAGTGTTTACTTTGCTATCTCTGACATATTATGTTGTGCATCCATTTATACCACAGTTTTGCACACAAAATAGCATAATTCAATATTGAAATTGCCCATGGTGACTTGGAACGGTGCATTGAGTAGATATACGACCCACATAGATTGACACTGCACTAATTAGATTCCGAACATTTACCTTCTACTATTAAGCTTTTAGCATACATTCTTAATTATACTTCTGTCCAAAACCATATTTGAGCATTGTCTGCAAATATACCCGCATTGTGGTAATTTATCAAGCAGTAAATGTTCTTCCCGTGCTTTTTTTTACACAAGTCCTTAGATTTGAATTGGAAGGAAATTCGGAGACGCCATCATTTTTTCCAATCGAAATTTATTTCATACATTGCGACGTGCAATTGCACAACCATTGCAGTTTTGTAATCATGCTGGTCGATTCTAGGATAGTTGTTTTAATAAGTTGACAATGATTTGCTATTTATCCTACACACGAAAGGGCGGGGCCGGGTAGACATGGAGTGTGTTTGGTTAAATGATTAAACAGTTATAAATTACTATAGTGAACAACACGAGGTTATGAGGTGTAACAGAGAGCAGGTGGCCGGTTTTAAAGTGACACGTAACAATCCTTCTTAACTGCGATAATGGATGGCACTAAGATAACATGAATAAGTAAACCTATACTGCCTTCAGGGTGAATAATTCAATCAGTCCGTCTGGCATGATTGATGGGGTTACTAGATGTTTGTGCGAAGGTTCTCACATAGACTTGGTTATATATCTGTCAATTTGGCGCGATACTGATACATATTTACAAATCAATGCGTCGAGACTAGATAAACATTGTTGGTTATCGTCAAGTATAAATATGTTCATGGCAATAATCCGTTAAGTGACCCGCTGCTACTCATAAATTGCGAGATTATTTGCAACCAGTTTTTATATAGACGCTTGTTAGACTCTTTAAAGACATTCATTCACGGTGATATATGAATGAATCAATCAATAATATCTTAGAACTCTTCTGATATTTTGGGGTACATGCGTCACCCACCTTCTGATGCCTTGTTGTTATTTGAAGCGTGTCAGACTGAACGTATCCGTTGTAACATATTCATTCAGCAACATGCTCTATTATGTAAGGCTGGTCAGTGAGATGTTTATACAGTAAAATTCAAACCATTAACAAGGATATACGATATGCTGGAGCATTGCATAAATGCTCTTTTCAAGTTGAGCTACCCATTGTACATTATAGTATTTGCGTTGACACACAGCATCTTTCTATTTCTCAACTATTGATTAAAGGCGGTCGGCAATCGATCACTCATACTCACAACGCCAGCAGCAATAGTTAGGCAGTCACACAAACTGCCACTGGCAAGCTATTCCGCTTATAAATATGCATATTTTTTTTAAATTTATAATCTCAGATATGTAAGGGTCAATCAGGACGTACCAAAGGGTTAGAACATATATGCCCCTTATCCGCAGACGAAGTGATAAAATCTGTGCTACAAACGATCAGCAAAGCATTAAAAACAATTCAACCCAATCTGCCAAGACGTTTAAATTACCTTTTAAGTATACGCAAACCGTAGATGAAGTTGTTTCTTATGCAAGGAGACACGTCAAATCTCTATATTTATAAACCAAATTCCATCTATTGCGCCAAGTTAATTGTGTCATTTGTTCACTAATTGTTAGTAACTGATTGGAGATATGTCGCCAATATCTCTTAAAAACTACGATATATTTAAAATTAGCTTGTACGTCTGTACGCTGATAATGGTGCTAACCCTCTCGTATGCCTCGACAGTCAAGTGAAGGAGTTTTGCACAATAACCCCTAAGTGTCAACATGTTTATTATGTAGATACAATCGAAAGTTAAATAGAAGCTACATCACCCTGAAACCAATTTTACTTTTTCTCCTTGGCCGCTATTTAACGAATAGAATTTGGTACACTTGTGCACTTCGCCAGCTCAATCATTACAATAATCCACATTTGTTAATTAGGGATTGCGTGCGTTTCTTCTGATTTGCCGCATCCATTTCTGCGGTGGTCGTTGTGTCAGTCGGGCCACTCCGTCGAGCCACATTCCAAATTTACAGTTAGTTAAAAAAAAAGATTAAAGTGATTGAACCGCCTAAGAATGCACGGTATAGGGGGCGGTAGCACCTGTGGTCTTGGGCTGTACTTGGTTGCAAATGATATTCTCTAACAACTCTTACGTAAACGACATCATAATAGATGAATCAATGTGTCTTGTATATCGTGTTTATAAGAAAAAAAGACAAGTATTCCCCTCCCCAGAAAAACGGCATGATGTGTGGCTATTTCATGCAGAGCAGTAATTCCACTGGGTGACGACGGCTTGTCACAGCCGGATGCCGTCTAGCGTCCGATGCGAACTAACTACTCGACAATGAATGCAATGAATAAACAAAATACAGATAAGCATTAAAAAAGACTGTGCCGCCGCTCTGGTTACTAAACCGAAATGAGAAAACACGAGCCCTACATGTGATATATATAAATACATATATATATATATATATATATAGGTATATAAACATAAAAAAAAAAAAAAAAAAACATCTTATATATAATATTATACCTCTCTCTCTCTCTCTCTTCTCTCGCTCTCTCTCTCTCTCTTCTCTCTCTCTCTCTCTGCTCTCTCTCTCTCTCCTCTCTCTCTCCTATCTCTCCTCTGTGGTGTGTGGTCTTACCCCCGCGCCAGACTCCCCCTCCCTCCTCTGTACGCGCCCTCGGCCTCTTCCGCTTCCCATGAAGAAAAAATATCCCATTATATATTAAGAGTCGTAAAAAGTCGTGCCTTCCCGGGCATTAATCAAAGGGGAAACTTTTACAAAATTAACCTCTTTTTTCGGTTTTTAATGGCGGCTAAAGCTGTTTTTTATGTTTTGAGCACCCCAATTATTCTCATGGCATGACTGATTATAGCGTCAAAGCCCAAATTTTCGAATATAAGGACTTTTTTACATTCCAGCAATTTTGCTTAAAAATCAAGAATTTTGTAAATCCCTTTGATATACTGTTTTCCCAAACGTCTTAAGTGCACCAAATCTTACGCGACATATGCTTTCTGTTCGCAAAGTCTTCATGGCCGGGCGCATGCATTGTTGAAATGTGGCAAGTTCGTTGTTTAACGCACCCACGACCATTATATGTGCCAAATCCTCCTCTGATTCATTTTTGCCCGTTTACCCAATGACGACGTGCAAACGACCATGCTCGGGGCACTCTACCCCCTTTTAAAAAAAAAATTTTGA
>JAXDRA010000055.1:0-17699 GCA_034190875.2 Urechis unicinctus | reverse complement strand
CCAATACGTAAACCCAAATTTAATGATCCCAAATCATATCTAGACCTCCTCGAGGAGCTACAAGGGACCCATCCATATACCGAACTAACGATTCAAAATGAAAAAAATTAGTTTATTAAGCTTCGAAACTGAACAAAAAAATTATAAAACTTTGCTGATTCTGTGGTCAGTCCTAACGATGCTCTGGTTCGTAACGGCGAGGCAGATGATTAAATAGGAGCCAGTTGATCAAATAGCTATCAAACAACGCCCCAGGATGTCGAGCCTATGAGGTAGACAATATTGCAGGAAACGGTTGAAGGCGAATGTACGGACCTGACCTTTCTGTTTGCTTATCATGCCATAAAACTATTCTTTGAAACAACAAAACCACGCTGACTAATTGGGATGGCTACCATTGACCCAGGGGACTTGAGCAAACACCCAATATAGAGCATCATACATTAATTAAAGAATACAGATCCATTTGGATAACCATCACAAAACAAATACCCATTGCTATACCTTGTTGTCACAAACACTTACCTATTGGTATACCAGGTCATTGCAAAAAACAAAACAACCCGAGTCATTGCTATATCTGTCTTCAAGAAATAACGACCAATTTGAATGCAAAAATGCCAAAAAAAAAACCGACCAAAATTGGCGGATACCTACTTTATAGAATCGTTCAACAGCACATTAAATATATGGCATGACAAAAAGATCGATTTCCATAACCTACAGTATGAAATGCTGCAAGCAAAAGGGGCCAAAATGTAAACCGTCCCGTCACCACCATGTAGGCGGCACCTGCTCACAAAGCTCGAAGCCAGTTCCCTTTGCGTAGTGGTAAGCAGCGTCGCCTTTCGACCCACAGTTGTGGTTTACATACCAAAGTGACTGGCCTCCCGTGACTCGGATGATCACATTAAATGGCGGTCCCATCTCTGAAAGGGGATGCACCCGCGCCAGTACCTCAAGAGCACCGTGTTGGACCTTCGTCCCAGTGGCGTCGGTTTTGCAGCCCCGTCTTGGCAACAGGTTTGTGCCAATTGGGCGCTGGCACTTAATGGGAGATGTTCAAGCATCTCAATCATCGTCATCAATCACCTTCGCGATATCGATATGTTGAAAGCATCTGCTAGGTTCCGTAACTGTGTGTACCTCACTCGTTCAGAGGGTTCACTTTGAGTGGTTATGTGGTGATCGCTTCCTATGTTATAATACACTACGATCGTAAGGCGGCGCTACCGTGATATAAACAAAAGCACATGGGAATACTGGGTTGAAGTCACTGCTATTGATGAGAACGGGAGAAATGTCGCTCTGCAGAGCCTTTCCGCTGCCAAAACAAGTCGCACGCAGACTGAAAAATGCCGAAAATAACAACTACAATATGAAATAAATGTCAGCTTTAAGAATTGCGCCATTAATAAGCTGAGTGTGGATTATGAAATAACATGAAATGCACCTTTGCTTCTACGGATCAACGCATCACATCGTAGACAGATCATCACCCTGAACGCGCTACTTGAGCTGGGCGTACTCCACAATGCTTAGAATAATAGCATGGAATCGTCGTTTCCTTTTTAAAGCTTGGTTAGTGTACATAAAATATTCAGAGCTCAGGATGGTTGTCTGTAAGTTAAGACGCAATGTAAACATAGAAGAATGTAGCTGCTGTTGTTTGGATGTTTGAAATAGGGTGGTGTGTTTCAATTAGTCAGGTCTTTGGGAAGCTTCGATTCATCTCATTCATTATATGCCATTTCCCTGTTACGGTTGCTTATCTTTTGAATGGATTTCTTTCATCTTCTGCAGTATATGCAACGTTCCTTTGATAATCTTCGTTTGGATGGCAGCCACTCACCTTTGTATACACCTGTTCTATCCTAATTGATACTCCTTCTTTTGGGTGGATTCCTTTCATCTAATCCGTAATATAAATCCTTCTTTTTACGGTAGCTCCTGGTTACATATCAATCTAGAAAGCCCATTCTGGTCGAGCATTATGTAGCATTGACATAGTGTGTCAGAATGAACGTTTAGCTACATTATGTACAGCCTTCATGAAACAATGGCCCTGTATGGTCAGATACCGCCGATTTAACACTTGCAAGCTGCTTCTTGAGATCAGCGCCGGAATTTTCACAGTGGTCGATCACATCCCGCTCCACTCGCCACCCCGGCGGTCACAGTAGGATTGTGCTTATATCAGTTAGCAGGCTTAATCTGCCTCATGGGCATGCCTGCTACTGTAAAGCCTAAACCAATCAAGCACGCAGTATTTTTACAGTGGGCTTCTATGAAACCAGACGTATAGCGTTTTCAACCGTGGTTGCTTAATGTCGCTGATATGTTTAAAGAGTTTGTGTTCTTTGAAGTAATTGATGTGTACAATATCAGATTCTTTTGCAAAAGTGCAGTCTTTAAAATGCAAGTTTTGAATGGCAACTGACGATGGCAACACACCACTCTAACTTGTCGCTGAGATGGGTTATAGCTACATGGCCCGCGAAATTCTCAACACACACGGTCACCTGATCACTGCTGCCAATAAGGAAGAAGTCAGAAGATTATGTGTAAACATATAATGGGAATGTACCGATGTAAATGCCGCAATGGACTGTACTACAGTTGCGACGTTGAGTGTCCCATTTTCTGAATACACCATTGTATATTTCTGCACAAAATGGCCACCATTGTTGCGAAGAATGCGAATATAGAAATCAAGGTTCGAAGTGTTTCTATTTTATCCATGAAGGAAGTAAGTTACGCGCGATAATCACTGAATTCTAATGGCCTTGTTCACATTGGCTGCCCAATAATTTAATCTTGTCATGACGTTAAGTTGAAGATTCAATCATATCACCATCAGCAGCCAAACGTTATGATATAACTATATCATAACGTAACTCACACCTGTTGTTGATTAGAAAGAGGCACACGGGTTTAGGCGACACGGCGTTATGATCAGGTAAGGTTCCTAATCGCAGGAAACATTTTTGGGTGATGTTAGTCTTTTATCAGGATAAGGTACGATCTGCGTGGCGAGGTATGGTCACGTGACCGCAGTGGTCTCGCCAAACGGACTGGATACAGTATCTTATCGTGATGCTGCCCCATCATAATGTCAGAACGGCCTCGCATTTATATGTATGTAGGTGTTCTGATGGTGTAACCCATCAAGCTTACATACCCCTAACCCATCATATTTCATCATCAGGTTTTTAAGGAATAACCAGGCCGACTTCAAGTCACAAAGAGGCATGTTGAATCATGTGACTGAATGTAGGGACTTTCAGAATAGGTATGTAGGGAACTCTGTCAAACACCAGTACTAGAATAAGATGTGGACTGTCAGAAATGCAGCCGGACAGCCTAATCAATTAATGCCTTGGATATGGGTATATATGAAAATTCCAAGGTGTTTATTCATTACGTTTGTCTTGTATCTCCCAATCACAAATTACAAAATGAGTTATCTGGCTAATGAATGACCACTATCATTGACAGATATAGATAACTGAGCAAACAGAGCTGCAATGAATATAAATTATACTTCAATAATGATTAGATTATATTCTGGAACAATTCTTTATTCATAAAAACAATAATTGCATCAAGTTCCTTGAGTTCTCCACATTAAGGAATGTAGATACATGGTATCTTTGAGTTGTCATAAATGTTGCATTGAATGCAAAATGACAAACCCTTACACAAAAAAAATGACAACACAAGATTATTTATTACAAATGCAAATAGAAGGATAAACATCTATCACCCTAGTATTGCATTCTTTTATTAAATATGTAACTGTGTGGCTGGCAAACCGAGCGGAAAAATTGATTTCACCTTGATCAACATCTCACAATTAATAACACAATCTCGTAAGTTAGTCCATTTCACTCATCAAACAGTTTGCATGCTCAGGTACACACACACACACACACACACACACACACACACACACACACACACACACACACACACACACACACACACACACACACACACACACACACACACACACACACACACACACACACACACACATATATATATATATATATATATATATATATATATATATATATATATATATATATATATATATATATATATATATATATATATATATATATATATATATATATATATATATATATATATATATATATATATATATATATATGATGCTTCGTTAAATAAAATCTTGCGGTAGGACCATCCAGGCACTGTCAATCAAAATGACACCTACAATGGGGCTAAGTCTGTGAAGACCATGTCACAAAGGGGAGATGATCCTAATGTGTTGGTGCACATAACATTCGCCTCCATTATCAAAACAACCATGGCCAACGTTATGACACCTGACTATGTAGACGAGATCGCAATTGCATGCTAATAAAAAAAGTATACAGAATGCTGGGACAAAAGAGTTATTTCAGAAGGCATTTCACAGCTCTGTTGTTTATAGGTATCCACAGAACTACAGCAAGGCCCGAAGAGTTAATAGCTACGCCAAGAGTGCTCACTCACGTCTCTGCCTGAGAAAATATGTGAAAGCGCCACCTGTGAGCTACGAGTTGCTTTGTTCTTTGATTAATTCGGAGGCATGGTGGCCTCGACCAATCAGAAGGCTCAATATTTTAAACAGATGCCAAGCCCCTGGAGGTTAGATCAACAATACCATGTGCTTTTGTCACGGCATGGTCACATGATGACAGTCGTGAATTTAATGGAATTACATAATCACCACACACGTAGGCACAACATCACGCACCCGAGCCGGTCAGTCTTACCCAAGAAAATGATGAATATCACAGTTTATAACAGGTACTAGTGCTATCTCGTTCTGACATTCCGGCCAACACTATCACTTAAACTTTACGGTGGAGTTCCTAGAAGTTGTACATCTCCCAAGTGATCAACCCCATCATCTTTTCAGTATCGTGGATCGAGTTGGTCTGAATTTTTGTGATATATGTGAAATAATGGCATTGAGGTTATGACCAAAATATACAGCCCCTTTCATTACGCAATTACTAAGATCTGAAAGAACAATAACCGTCATTCTTTTTTCCAAAAGCTTCCTTTAATGCAGCTTGTAGCTAAGCGAGGATAAATGTAATCCGAGCGAAATACTTCCGGGTTTGGTTTAGGTTTTGGGTAGGTGAATTTATGGAAATGTATTTATATATATAAGTATATATAGATATGTATATGTATACTACGTATATATATCCAGCCTTCGGGACACGTTATTGTTCGTCATTTATTGATTTGTTGTTCCTGAAACCTGCGTTTCTCATAACTGTGATACTCAACTTTTCAATATAATAAAGGGAAAGAGCCTCAAAATATATATATTGTTGATAATAAAATGTCCCCCAAATGTTGTCCCCCGAAGTGACCGTGACAAAGTCCATGTGAAAATCCATCGTTTGGGGGATATTTATATTATTTTTGGTTATTGTGTTTTTTTCTAATCTCAAGTTTATTCTTTTTAAATATTTTAATTTCTATGAATCCATTTATTCACGTCGAACACGCGATTAGCGATATAGGGTGCCTTTCATCATTTGTAGTCAAAAGAGACACTTTTTAGCCAAAAAGATTTTACGTTGACCAAATTATCTACCTGAGCGAGGATAAATGTAATTCTGGCGAAATACTTCCGGGTTTGGCTATAGGCGCGAAAATACTTGATTTAAATGACAATAACATGATTAAAGGGCCAAGGACAAGCCATTTTCAGAAAACAGTAACTGACACATACCTAGCGAGGATAAATGTAGTTTAAATACGTTAATAGGAATAATATAATATATATTATATATTTATAGAGACTATATATGAGATATATGCTCAGCATAATATATATATATATATATATCATATATATATATGATATCAAGTATATATATATTATATCTGCGTTTATATTAATTGTTGAGCTCATATATGCTCAGCAAAAATGGTTCCAAAGGAAAACAAAAATGCCCAGTGTAGCATTGTACCAAATATACCCAGGCGCATTAGCAGTCTTAGTGCTTGTAAGACGTAGGTGTAGCTGACACAAATGACTTGCGTATAGTCTGCACGTAGCATGTAGGTTGCTGGCTGAAGGTAATACATGATCTTGGGCTGAGCCGTGGGGAAAACAGAGCCACAGAGTTCAGCGCGGAACACACATCGAAAAGTTAACACAGTTAACTATCTGCATTTACCTGGGAAAATTGTACGTCGCCAATGTTTGATTGTTACATAAGTATATGTTAACATTCTGGCGTTAACAACGGAATGCTGGAGACTCACTAATCACAATATTACGCACACGTACTGTCTGCTGTCAACGCCTGGGCAGCTCTGAATCGGTCAACTAATTGATTGAGTTGATGAGACATGCACACATGGTATTGACAGACAGTGAGCTATCACCTCACTAATGGAATTCATAATGACGCACGTCAATAAGAACCAGAATGTTATTTGCGATGGAGAGTGGTGATTGTATGCATTGTGAGCAAACAAATGGCCACATTCATCAAGACCAACGTAGGTGATGGCAGGATATGTATTCACAATTGCATTGGTGAGTTGCAATCGTATCATAACTTAACGTATATGATGTATAATGATGGCCACCCAATGCCTTCTGCTGAAGAGTGGCCACGGCGAAAACATCTAATCAGTTCATATTCAAATCTTACAGAATTCCGATTTGACTTTTGTTAACTTGCTATTTCAAGAACTACCATTTGTCAGGTTTACAGATGTAAGTAGTGGTAATGAAATCGTGCACATTTACATTTAAATAATTGCCACACAGAGGTGTCACAAGCATTAACTTGTATGAGACGTTTCTGCTATAAAGTTTCCCTTTGATCCTCTCACGATGCACATATTAATTATAATGCCAGCTCACAATCAACCAAGTATATTTGCAAATGTGCTTCGATTTTCAAAACAACTAATTATTTAATTGTAGGATAATAAAAACCCACCCTACCCCTCTATTAAACATCACTTTAGGCTGCAGATGGCGATGTTTTACCCGTCTGCTGGTTGACTCCTCTGACGAGATCGCAAACATAAATACACCCTGCTCTGAGCTTTATGAAATTCTGACGTTTTTGAGGAGACCTTGGCAAACTTGTTTATTAAAAAAGATTTGTATCTTAAATCTGGTCAGATCCGGTAGCTTAAATAACAATCATTAAGAATCAGTTAAATATTACTAGTTTGGAGCTTTTTGTATCTTTTTAACATAGGCATGGGATAAATAATTAATTATCAATTCAAACTAATGTATGGTCGCACTTTGCAAAAAAAAAAATATATTGGTTAAAAAAAGATAAATTTCGATCGATTAATGGGCGACGGCGATTTATTGTTGTGCAAATTTATTGTAAATTAATTGCCACAATGTCCCGTATATATGGAATGCCGCTGTAACAAGAATCAAAAGATCTAGCAACATTTGAAAACAGAAAATCATTAGGAACTTACTCTGAGTGGTTTTGGCAGCGTTCGTAGACAGCGCTCTATCGATACGATTTTGCAATCCTCAGACATAGACATCACCCTGCGTTAGTATGCTTGCATTCTGTACCGAGCAACCATCGTTACATATAAACTCATTATCCTCTCCGGGCAAATGTGACCTAAGCGGGCGGAAGTAACGCTCCTTGTGGCAAAGGCCTAACATTCGGGCAACATGGCAAGATCCCTGTTGGTGCTCTGTCGGATGCGATGGGTATGATAACGGGGCGTTTTAAATGAAAGCCTGCACACAAAAATTGCAATATTATAATGTCGAGCAAGAGAGTGAGCCAAGCTTTTCAGATGTATGGTATTTCCAAAATATGGCATCTAGAAGGCAAGTCATAACAAGGTAGTACACTATTTCACGTTTAATGTCCTCTTATTACAGACCTCCACTGAGCCGTCTGTGAGAGGTCCTTGTTCGAACAATTTGCTCAAACATAAACCTTACCAGAATATTTATATCGAGCGTATTGATGTCGGTTGATGAAGTCGCTTGTGAATAGTTAATCGCAAAATGATAAAGAGAGCTCAATGAAGCGACGTCAAAGAGGCACGATGCTTGTGAAATGGACTATCAACTGAGAACTTTTCAAAAATTCACTATGCCTCAGATAGACAATTATAGCAATCTGAAGTTCCGGTGTGTGGCATTCAAGGACCTCTTGCTGAAACAAAAATTCTACAACATCACTTTAATGCAGGCATCAACTGTGTATCAATGGCTGTTGGAATGGTTATTTTTTAATGGAATATGTTGGTATTTATATGCTGTAGAACATTTGTACATCGTACTGGCAACCCAGCTTTGTTCAGCACTTGCAGGCGAAATGCCTAAATTCCACATGGGAGTTTATGATCACGATGCTGACTATCATGTTGGTACCAGTGATAACCTTTAATTAGTAGCATAATTTAAGCCATCGTCACAATGGCTTTTTCACCATTGGTCATCCTTGTTTGTGTCAAACAGCAGAAGATGACAAGAATAGAGCAATAACTATTATATAAGAAAATCACCAGTTGATATCAACGTTAATAGCACCTATCAGATATGCAGCATCAACAGTGTTTCACACAATACTAAAAGATCAAGCATTTCAATTGCACACATAATCTGGTTGTTCAACGGCAATAACGAAAATGTCAAACTTTATAGTGGTCCATCATTGTGGGCCATTCAATCCTACCGGTTGTATATTGGAAGTGGTCGTGCCCAGCAAGGGTTATTGCGCACGTTACTAATGTCAATGTTTTACATTTCACTCTATGTTATTTGCTGCTAGCGCAGTAAGCATATAATTTGTCATGTGTTCCCTCTGCTATCAGCGCCCGCCTGCGTCACCAATCGACCATTTTGCGAATGTTTAGCTACCACAAAACGATTATATGGTGCTGCAACTAACAATGTATATATTGTGCGTGCAATTGGTTGAGGTTGATGAGCTGCATTAAGTAGTGTGCGATTGTTCTCCCCACTTAAACTTTATATGCTATATTGTCATAAAAGCTTGCTTGCTAGACGATACCCTAATACCTCGCACCTACTTTATGAAAAGGCCCCTATAAATAAGCCTATCACTAATCGTTCTCAAGAGCGCTCTACAAATATACTTCCTAACTACAGTGTAACCTGAAAAATCGGCTAATCAGTCAACACATTGCACCAGCAAAGGGATACTTAGCAAAACAACGCAGATTATAACAGCCATGGAGAGAATAGTGTAAGCAAAGGGTTCCATACAAATTACATAAGCTGCTATGTAACTGGCTAAATAAGGTCAATTTTACTGCCAAGAGCTAACATCATTTACACAGACGCATTTCAATTTCCGCTCATCTGCATACAGATATGTATGATATGTAGCACAAAAGGAGTGGCTGGAGTTAAAGGAAAACGTAATGCGGAAACAACGTGTGAGCGACAAATCACTGTAATGAAAGTGACGAAATATCAAATATTACTTTATTCGCAGTTTATGCTCATGAATAACTCGCGCAAATTTTTGACGGCCAATCCCATTGCAAACCTCACGAAGAGTTTTCACGTGGCAACAGAGATATTCATAATGCCATTATAATCCTTCCTTTCTTACGCTGTTTATTTTCGCAGGCAAAGTTCAAGCTGGAAAGCTATTTGAATTAATTTTAAAGGATATATAAGGGTCGCTATTAGTTAGCGGTGAATACTAGACAGGAAAATATACTAATAAGCAATTAATATTGCGAGCATTGAGGGAGAATCTACTGCTTTTAAAGATGTGCATTACACCTGGACACAGCTGTTCCTGATAGGTTTGGCCAGGTAGCGCTCTGGCGGTCGCATCTTATTGTCCGTTACAAGTCCTCTGCATGGCACCGTGATGGCATATATGATGTCAAGGCTGAGCGCTTTTGGCTACAGGATTATATTAGAGCTACCAAAATGGCGTTTATGTAGCGTTCCGTTAATATAACGTCGTATGCAATGTGGTTGATAAAACGCTTCAACTATGCCTGCACACCTTCAAACACTGAACCGGAGCTGTGAGCTACTCGCAGTAATTTCCTAATTCATCAAAGTCATACCTGACACAAGTTAATTGCAAAGCTCACGTCCTATCAATAGTGCTGGAAGCCCTCAAGTAGATCGATATTCAATTAAACCTCGTATTTGCACAATATCCCAGATCGTGATATCAGTGATTGACACCAGAGATGGGGTTTTCACCATCGCCGGGCAGTAAGATTCTAGTTAGGTAGATGGTCCGACTCATAATGATGTACAAGCAGAGTCAAAGGGAGGTTTACCAGAAACACCAGTTTCAGTGGGGGTCTTTTACCAGGACTACAAAGGAGTTGACGTCAGTGAGGTTTTTAACAAGTACATCACCCTACGATTGACGTCAGGTGGGAAGCATTCACAAGCCTCTCTGCGACGTCAATCGTAGGGTGCTGCACTTGAAATGAGATTATTAACATCAGGATTGATGGTCAGGTTACCCAGTTCTTTGCTTTGATTAACGCCAGTGGGCCAGTACCAAGCAATACACACTATGCATGACGTAAGTTGGGCAGACGGGTGCGGGGTGCGACTGATTTACTAAGAATGACTTTGGTAATTTTTCCCCAAACTACACGGTGATATTGTCAAAAGAAGAACGTCATTATAACGTCCGTGATATTATCATTATGGAAACATATAAAACTAGTACATCATTTGGACGAACAGAACATCAAGCGCTAACCTTCATTGAATAGAACGTACAGTCTCTCATTTTACACAATCCCCCTCAATCGCTGTTTATAGCTCAGGTTCCATCCGGACGGAACTAATGTGCATCGCCGCTGTATTATCCGCTTCTGGTGAAGCAACGGATTTCGATCGGGTTGTTGCACTTCACGTTAACTATAACCACGGCAATTGAATTTAGCCAGTCTTGTGAATTGCAAACGCTCCTTCCAACCATACTGTAATTACCAAGGTACAGTTGTTTTACACCAACAACACTTGTTACTAATGTCATCGCTTGCGGCGGGGATTGTTAATAGTGTATTCAAGACCGGATGCCAGTCTAAATGCTAATAATGTGTCTTGATACAATATCCCTACACAAGCTAATCACTATTGTCGCCTGATATCATGAATACACAGTTTAGTCCAACTCAATGTGTATGGATATTCGATAATTGGAATACCTTGTTTAGCCATATAAGGATCTCATGATGATGATCCAGGCGAGCGTGTGTACCAAAGCTTGAGCGCCAGAGGTATTCCCTATAAAACATTTTGTCTTGTATCTTTGGCGCGATTATCATGTGACTGTTGAGTAGAGTAATATTTTTACTATTATTTTGCAGCCAAACTGGTTAAGGATGGAAAGCCAAACTAGACAAATACAGAAAAGCCCAGAGGCGAGATTCTATGTCGAGAATATGTGGACAGTTTCTTGGTACAGCCTGTGATTGTGTGATTGTTCCAAGAATACACTCATAAGTATAGATAAAAAGTGAGAGTGTAACCGAATACAAAAAAAAACTAACTGAGAGAGCGACAGAAATGGTTTGGGCGTACTGCTATCATCGTAAAAAGACAACCTCCGCAGTTATGTAATTAATCCGTTTCCATCTGTGCCACATCAGCTTAGATTTTAGCTTTAGGATGAAAACAATGGAAAGCTCCATTATCTGTACTCTTCTGTATGGATCACTTTAAAGTAGGCTACAGACAGCAATGATAATTGCGACCGAGTCTTTACTCATCTGACAATTGTTACCATATATTTTCACGGCTCTGGTTCTCATGATTCTGTGCACCTAGTGGCCATTCTACGTTGAGGACATAGCAATAATATTACAACACAGAAGCAACGTTTATTAAGCTTAACCACAATTGGTACTGGAAAACCAAACACAATTTTTAAGACTAATACCAAATTGATTGATGATCTCTTGCGATGTGTTTGTTCAACATTCAATTACCAAATATGTAAGACATCAAATCACAAAGCAATAACAATTGGTCTCTAAAACAAATGCTTATTGCTAGGAATGATCATAAGTAATGACATTTTTTTCGTGAAATTATCATGAAATTGCAGTACATACTAAGCCAGGGCAAGATTGACTGGAATAAAGTTTGACTAGATTTTTGAAATAAAGAGGTTCAAATTAATTTATACAATAAAATAGTCACATCGAGCCCAGCATAGTTGGAGTGACGCTTTTATAAATACATCAATAGTCTAAATCATAAGAAACTAAAACATCGTAGCTTTGAAATATCATGTACGGTAGGATGCCTTGCGAGTTGCAAGGCTAACAAATACGTCCTCATGTTCTAAAGTATTAGTCGCACTAGGTAAATTAAAAAAACCTTATTAACGAACCATTTTTCCAGATGGTCATAGTGAGATTAATTTAAGTGATGTCATCTAGGATGGCAAACGATAGCGCAACAAGCTATTTGTAAAGAAGCGGTAACCGCATAGCAAAATAATAGTAAGTCACACATATCCTACATATACAGCACCATGCTATATAATACATTAATACAGTACCATATAATACTTCTTAATGACAACATTAGCTTTCATCGATATTCTAGATGCATGCATATAGATATATATATATATATATATATATATATATATATATATATATATATATATATATATATATATATATATATATATATATATATATATATTTGTATATATTTCAATGCATATGTATATATATGTATATGTATATGTATATATATATATAGATATTGATATATATATGTATATGTATATATATATATATATATATATATATGTATACATATTTATGCATATATATACACACAAATATATACATATATGAATATACACACACATATATAAATATAGACATATATATATATATATATATATATATATATATATATATATATATATATATATATATATATATATATATATATATATATATATATATATATATATCTATAGATACAATTATATATATGTGTGTGAGTGTGAGGGTCGGTGGGTGGGTGTTTGTGTGGGTGGGTGGGGGTATGTGTGGGTGGGTGAGTGTGTGGGTGGGTCGGTGGGTGGGTTGGTTGTTTGGTGGGGTGTGGGTGGGTGGGTGTGTGTGGGGTGGGGGGGGGGTTTGGGTGGGTGTGTGTGTTTGTGGTCACGAGAGCCAATAATTTTTGGTCCCGATGTCAGTTCAAAGCATTTTTATACAATTCGACTGCAATCATAGGGAGTGAATAGACAGAGGATACTCTGTATCATGGTCAATCATCTGAAAGTTTTCAAGGATCGTCTCTGGAACCCCATTTTGTAATGACGGATTGCTTCACAAGAGCCTGTCTGAGATTAGGTGAGGACCAACCAATGTGCGGTGCTACATAACCACGCGACTGCCGAGAACTGTTGCCGTCATTCTGATCAACTTCATCTGCCTCCGTGTGGATTTCCATCTTTTGCACCACAAGACGAAGTAAGTCATACTGTTTCTGAGATCGTTGGACATCTGTTTAAGCCTTGAAGCATATGAATATGTAGTGATTATTGAGATAAGCATGTACTTCGTAGTGCAGCAATCAGACATTTATATAACACGATTCTTTCTTACGGTTGCATTGACCGTTGGAGCCGTGGGAACATATTTTTGTGAAAGGTCTTGCAAAGAAGCATATCGCTTAGACACACACCTGTGTTTCTGTTTGATCATCTCTTCATACAGAAAAACGTCCTATGCTCCATGTCTGGATCAGTCGAGACGGAGCTCTCCTCTCGTCGATGGGTACCAAGTAGCATCTGGGTGATGAAATGCCAAACCTAAACCACAATGAAATACGCACAGAGACCTCAGAGACAATCTATCAATCCGAAAATACACAGTCAAATGGCTTGTTAAACTCACCGATGTTATTCTGAAACTGCTACAGTTGGGATACACTTTCATTTCGTTCTTGTCCACTACCTCCACAAGACGCTGGGGGAGACGCGCTTCAATGTACGAAATAAACTGCACCTTTATAAGAACACATAACATTTATGTGAGCCTTTTTGTATCAGATATTCTTATTGTGTCATGCTTCAAATGCAACACAATTTAGTTATTTCGTACTTGCATTGCAATTCTCTTGAGACACGCATCCCGCTGAACCGCCTCGATGTCCCCAACAGCCAAACCGATCTGTAAGCAATTAGAAGAGCAAAGTACAGCAGTTTTATTTGACATGTCGTCCTTGTTCGTCGAAAAGGTCAAATTATTTATAACACAGGCAGTGTATTTATGGGCGCAAAATGGAGGTTATATCAGCGTTAAGCAAGAATCATACAGACGGGGTTCACCTACCAATAGGTTGATGAGGAGGATAGGCATGAGAAGGATAAAGACAAAGAGCATGACGAAGCTGAGAGCATCAAATGGCAGTTTGTGATCCGAGTAGGGATTCACCCAGCCGTCAATGTAGTCAATATTACCCAGCATCATAATGGATGTGGTGACGATCGAGATGGCGGGAGTTCCATGCGACTTGGAACCACTCTGTTTAACCGATGCAGACATTGTGAAGTTAAACAGAAGTGAGATGAAGTGAAGCTGGTTGTTTTTGCGAATGTACGTACTCCATTATCTCACCTCAGTCTGATGCATCAAGATGAAGAAGGTGAATGCAAACGCAATGATGAGGATAGAGAAAACGATGAGCACTTGAACGAGAGTCTTCAGAATAACGAGAAACATGACGACGTAGATTCCGAAGAAATCAAACCTTCAAAAACACATTGTAAAAATATTATATTCGTAGACCAAATAAGATTCATAAAAATATCCGACGATCTAGAAACTTAACTTCTTAGAGGGAATATGATTAATGCTTATTGGCGAAGATCTAGAAACTAAACATCAGGGATGTCTACCTTTGCAGAAATATCAGCAAATTGAACCACGCTAAGAAAATAGCAACTGCTCCACATTGCCATTGCCAGGCGGTGCTATGTCCAGCCAGGAAGGGAGTTACAAATGCGGCACTAGTGCCGTACAGAACCCACTCCAGCAGATTGTTAGGGTCTGACAGATACTGCCATCGCTAAGCACAAAACGTTTGTAAGTTATGTTCTTAATCATCGATAAAACATTATGTGATATCGAATGCGATTGGATGACTCAGGACTCGAGCGTTTATGTAATTACTAACCTGTTGAAACATTTGCAAGACTTCTTTGATCGCGTTCAGGGCACAAAAGGTAAGTATTAGGATGATCAATACTTGCTGACCCGGCAGCATCTGTATCAGAAAACGTCGTTTCTACTCATCATATCAAAAAACAAACATAACTTGTGGTGGTAAAATCTGTATAAATCGTTTTGATTGCTCAGGGGCTTTTTATGACTTAGCATTGAATAACAAAGATCTTACTGTAACTTGACCGCGACCAAGTATGTTATTGGTGCCGGTAACATTCGTCACGTTTCCTACTCCCGACGAACTCAACAGGAGCGCAATTGGTGAATTCAGTCAGGATGTCATGGGTAAACTTGTTGTAGTCGTAAATTGACACAAATGCCGTAAGCGATGCCAAAAAACCCAGGTAAATGACGAGGTTGACCAGGTGAAACCACAGCCCAAAGGCAAGCCTCATTAACAGGAAACAAAGATACTTTCGGAATAAGTCCCAAAGAAGATCACAGGATGCGCTTTAGCGGGCACATTGCATTGATGATTCATAGTTGAGAGACGGCTTAACAAATGATTTTATGTTCATATTTACCATTTCATCTGAAGATAGGTGCTGCAAACTGGATGGGAGAGGCATTCCACACGGTTGCATTCCACCATAGTCTGGTACACAATGAAGACATTTCTGAATATGTTAAATAACACATTGTTTCGGTGATTGGTCTTATATCCTGGGTGAAATGGAAGCTAAATTCTTATTTATAACATAATGCAATTTTGTATATCCATCCAGAGAATCTGGTTTTTCTGTTGGAATAAATGCACCTCCGTATGAAATTGCTTAACTACAGTACAAAGTTGCTTACATTGAGTGCATGAAGAGGAACGTATTCATCGTCCATTTTAAGTTGTTTCCGTTGTTTGACGTTAGCTTGTAAATACGAAAAGTTGTAGGTGTACTGAAACACAGTGAATATGGAATAAATGCTGCCAACACATTATTTGTTATTTACAAAGAATAAACACAGCTAGAAAGATAAATATTTCAACGAAACATCATTGAACAGAATCAAAGTTTCTTTCAGATGCCGTGTGATCTAATAAGTGCCGATGTCGCTACTTGGGGTCGTATTAACGTCCACAGCAGTCGCACTTAGCCGTCGACTGATTCGCATTGGTTTGAGACCATGTGTCACGTTTGTTCACCATTCATTTTAAGGCAAATTAAGATGCGATTAAGAACGCCAACTTCTACTTCACCATTCTGAACAGGCGCTCAGCTAATGATGTGCGTCATTGCATGGATGCAGGCAGATTCATGATTGCTTTGCAAAACATGTCCAAAAACCAACCATCCATTTACGTAAATGATGTGCACTCCTAAGTGGTTACTTTTCCACAAATTGGCACCCATAAATATATCTTAAAGATGTGCGCAATACTAATAATCATGATATATTTTAAACACTCGCATCGGTAGTATATATATGGCCGTCTTGGGAGACAATACCTTTCCCCAACAATGAGTAAAAAAAGTATACATTGCACCTTTGAATAGTATTAACGTAGGTGTTATAGACAGTGGTAGCTTGTTGACTCACATGAAACCCCTTTGCCTTACAGTCTGGTCCTGACGGGATTCGGCAACGATCCAAAATCATCTGCAACAATTTGATCATGTGATGAAATACCATACCTATAATACGAGCTACACGAATACTGACTATAACAATCTTACCTGGCTGACGTCTGGCATCTTTTGTATAGTACCCGTAATGATGCATCCAAACATGGCTGAACCAAGCTCCATCACCTCTTTCCATCTGGCAAATAAGCCAACATGGGTAAGGTTTAATTTACTGTATAATAGACTAGGTAAATTGAGTAAATTGGCACCAAGGGAAAGGTTATTATATATCTATACATCGTAGTGCAATTAACCTTTAAAAAAATCACAACATATTACCTTAAAGCCTTTGAGATTGTTTTGTGAGTTGTGATGCTTTAAGTGAAATGATAAAATATAGTACATTTCCGCGGAATTACAGGTCATTGATGCGTAGTCGAAGATACGCTATTTGTCCTTTGCTATGCTTTGTCACATCAACTTCCAGTACACACTTGCCTGTCATTAGACACGATGGCTGTGGCAACATCTTTATGATTGTCATCAATAGCTAGATCCATGAAGTGGTGAGAATCTTTATTGAGGAGGAACTTGGCTCCCATATCCATGAGACTGACCACTAGATTACTGTAACCATTTTGTGCAGCAAGATGCAATGGTGTATTCTGTCAGAAAAGCATGACAAATTAAAACCATGAAGATCGATACCCAATTAGCACAAATGCACGATATATGAACCAAACCAATCCGACATGGCGCCAGCATATTATAGTCGCACGAACCTCATCCTTATTGGCAGCCTTGATGAGGTGTCCGTGAATGTTGAGAATTTCGCGGACTGTGTTGCTGTAACCGTTCTCTGCGACAAGATGGAGC
>JAXDRA010000053.1:0-11277 GCA_034190875.2 Urechis unicinctus | reverse complement strand
CATTTTATAGCCAGGATGAAGGTTTCCCCGGTGGGAAAAAGGGGGTCAAGGAAAATTCCTCTGAGACGGAGTCTGAATCAGTCACCTTGAATTCCAGCGGAAAACCTCGTGGCCCAATGGAAAGTTTATTCACCACCCAAAGCTAAAGGTTAACCGAACTAGCAAGGCCCACCCGGCCCCGGGGGCATATCAAAAAACCTTTTAGCTTCCGCATTTTACCTTGTGTTTATTGAACAAAAAAAACGTCGAAAATTAAAAGGAAACCAAATGACGCCCAATCTTCAATCGAACCACCTGGGCAAAATCCCCCCCCTTTTCCCACAAAGACCCCCTCGAATCGTGCCCCCCTTTTTGGGTTTAGGGAAACCCACAAAAAGATAGTTGACAACGTTTAAAAGTGCTCAAAAAAAGGCTTTAAGGGCGCAAAAAACCCGGGAGCCCCCCAACCGAATTTATTCCCCTAGAGTTTCCAAACTTTTTTCCATCCTCACCAGAAAACTGCCACTATCCCAATGTCACAGTTTTGGTACAAAATGTCTCTTGATGCCACCAACCCCTCCTTCTCCCCCCTATACGGCCCAAACTCGACCATTCAAGATTTCATGAGCCCCCAGGAAAAACCGGAAACCATGAATAGCCAGGGGGAAGGACCCCCCGGCCCGGAAAAGGTAAAGGACAAGGTCCTCTGGGGGGAGTCTGAATCATCACCTCTGACTCCAGCGGAGAAAAAACAGGGGTCGATCAGTTCTTCATTTTCGAGTTTAAACCCGCCTCTGATGCTCTTTGGAATTTGTATTGGACTCCCTGTGGGGCCTTTTGGGGAAAGTTTGAGGAACTATTTTGAAAATTGGGGTTTAGCCTTTATGTTGCGTTTGGAAATGCAATAAAGTGTTGGAAATTTTAATTTTTTAAAAACTTGAAAAAATTTTAAGCAATGTTTTTTTCCCCCCCACTTTGAAAAAAAAGGGTTTTTAAATCCCAAAAAATTAAATTTCCCAATTTGGGAAATGTTTCATTAAAAACCCCATCACCCCCCTTGACCCGGCTTTTGGAGAGCCCCAAAAATTTTTTCAATTTAAGAAAATTATTTTCGGCTAAATTTTTAATTTTAAAAAATTTTAAAATTAATTTTAAAATTTTGGGGATTGTTAAACTTTTTTTAATGGCGTTTTGTTGATGCCCCTTAACTTGGGCTTGCATTAATTTAAAATTTATTTCCCCCTTTAAGAAAGGGGGAATAAAATTTTTTAAGTCTATTTCCCCTTAAAGTTCACTTTTTGAGGGCGGGAGGAAGAAATCTTGTAATTCAAAAAGGATTTGGGGGCAAACCAAAACCCAATAAATACCCATTACCATTACAATTTTGGGTGGTAAGGGGGAATCACTAAGGCCCCCCCAATGAGGTCAAAAACCCAGACTTTCTCAAAGGACGACAAACCCCAAAAATTTTTTTAAAATCCCTAGATTATCAGAAAAAATTAAATTGGCCCATCGGGGCAAGAGCTGATGTTTCATTTTAAAACGGAAAGGCGGGGTATTTAAATTTTTAAAACCCCCTAGGATTGATTATTCGTATATTTCTTAATGGCAAAAAGTGAAAAGCTTAGATGCACCTTAAAAGGTTAGGGCAAATTAGCTAGCAAAGGGGGGGTATCATAACCTTTGTCTGCCCACTTTATAGATCAAAGGGTCCTGGGGCGATGACTCCCACAAACCCTTCCCCACCTTTCCCCAAAACCCAGAACCTTCAAAATGAGGGGCGGCGACAGAGAAATCTTTGATCAGCATTTTAAAAGGGGACGCTGGGGGACAAGCCCAAAAACGTCACAGAAACCAGTACCCATAAGGTTTTGTGTAAAGTCAGGGATTTTTTCACGCTAGAGGGTCGGCTAACGGGGGAAACGCCTTAGGACGTCACTTTGAATTTTGAATTCCCAAAGGGGAGGGGCTTCCCCAACGAGGCCGTGAATGAAAAAGGCTGCTGTTTTCTGATCCCTTTAAAAGGGGCCGGGCTTTTTTGTCCAAGTTCATATAACTCTCGCACAATTGGTCGACACAAAAGCTTTGATCCGTTTATTTTGGGTTGTCATCTTTCCCTGTAAAAACGTGTAATTTCCCTCCGCAAATCATCTTCGATTTAATGAGAAATCGAGAAAGGACGCCCCAAAATAAAGGAATCACGTCCTATTTTTACCGCGTCCCCAAAACCCAAGCCCCCCGGAAAACCTCGGGGAAAGGGTTAAGTTTATTCACCAGCCAGCAAAGACTTTAACCCCGAACTAGCAAGGCCCACCCGGCCCAGGGCAGTATCAATAGGTTTTTAGCTTCTCGCATTTTAACGCTTGTCTTATATAAACCCAAAAAAAACTTCGACAAGCCCAAAGGCCCAACCAAATGACGCCCAATCTTCAATCGAACCCACCTCGCATATCCCCCCCTTCCCCCCCGGCCTTTCCTTCCCCCCCCCTTCCTCAAATTTACCCCTTGAAACACTTTATGGGGCCCCAATAAAACAAATTAAAACCCGAAAAAAAACAAAACAAATATAAACAAAAACATCTTTAATTAAAAAAAACCCCAACTAAAAAAAAAAATTCCCCCCCCCCCTTAAACCGAAAAAAAAACCCCTAATCCCCCCCCCCCCATTTTAATAACCCCCACCCACCCCATAATGTATTATTGGAAATTGGGGGGCCCGGGGGTAAAAAAAACCGAAAAACGTGAGATTTATACCCCCCCCCACCCCCCTGTCCCCCCACCCCTAACACAAGCCCATGTTTATTTGTTTATTTTTGAACCCGACCATTTGGATTTTTTTTGGATACCGACTCCCCCCTAAAAAAAAATTTTTTTTTTAACAATTAATTTCCGCCAAAACCTGACTAAAAAAAAAAAAAAACCGTTCGGTTGCTAATTAACAACCCCACGCCCCCTAAACCAAAATAAACCGGGTAAAATTAAAACGGAAAAAACTATTAAAACGAGAAACCACAACCGTATGTGAAAAAAAGCATTCTTAAAACGTGCCCATGCCGTGGGCCATTCTATGGTACAAAACCATAAAAAATGCGGATGGTTTATGAAAAAAAAGACTGGGGCAATAGCGACAGCAAAAAAAATTTTAAGGTGATGCTTTGAAAGAAAGGGCAACCCAACCTGACCCCCAATTAATGACAAACACAAATTTTCCCAATGACCTTTTTTTTTTTTTTTTTAGAATTTGCGCCAGGCAGATTACCCACTTTGTCAGTTAATTCACACCAAGACACAAGTTTTTCCCCCCCACCCCCCTCGCCCCCCCCACCCCACCCCGGGGAAAAATCCCCCCCCCCACACCCCCCCCCCCCCCCCCCCCCCCCACCCTTAAACCCATACAAGATTTACCGGGGACCCCCTGTTACCATTCATAACAAAAAAAAAATAACCTTTATCCGGCGCCTATTGCCCTAAAAAATTTTAAATTAGCCCGGGGCCCCGTCCTTTAAATAACAAAAGGCACCGAATTTATGTGGAAAACCCCCCCCTAATACAGTTTTTTTTTCGCCCCACCTTCCCCCAAAAGGCGTACCCACTAACTTATTAACCAATGTATTAATTAATGGCTTTTTGGCCGCCCCAAAAAATTTTTAATGGCCATGAAAAAAAAAAAAAAAAGGCGCCGAAAGCCGCGCCCCAGCGGAAAAAATTGTTAGCGAAACTTATTAAAAAAAACCCCCCCTTCTCAAACGGGGTTCCTCAACGTCCCATTGAATAACAGGGCAGGGCTGTTGCCTTTTCAAAAAAAATTTTTTTAAAATTGGTCCCCGGCTTGTTTTTATTTTTTTTGGGGGGAACAAAAAAAAACCCCCAATAAAAACAGTGTAAACCAAAAAACAATTGTAAAGCCGCTGCCCGCAATAAAGACCCCCCTGGGTTGTTATTTTATTGCCTTTAATTACCCCCCCCAACCCTATACATTTTTTAAAAGTGCCGAAAACCCCCTGACAAATTAGAACAAACAAAATACAGTTCCCCCCCCGTCCTAATTTGCTTAAAATAACCCCGGGGACTTTTTAGTTTGCCATTTTTGCACAAAAATTTAAAAAACGCCGGGCGTGAAACACCCCCCCCCCCCCCTATTACGGATTAATAACAAAACCCCCTTAAACAATACAAATACCACCCAACCCAAAAACTTTAATAATGGCACTGAATACCCCCCCTAGCCTTTCCCAAAAAAAAAAATTTTGTTTTTATAAACTGGACCCCCCCCCCTTTTTCCAATTCCCCCCCCCCCCCCCCCCCCCAAGGTTCCCTGTCCGGCAACCCCCCGCCCCTTTTCAATTGCTAAGGGCAATAATGTTTTGAGTTCCTGAACCTTAGTAATACCTAACATTCATTTTTACCCCAAAAATTGAATTTTGTGGTTGAAACGGAATAGTTTTAACCCGAAACCAAAAAACCCCTTTATTTACGTTGAAGGTTACCCCGGGCAACCCCCTATATTATTAAAAACAAACCGGGTAACCCCCCCCCCCTTATTAAAGGTTTATAAAAAAACCCCGAATTTTTTGGATTTAAAACAATTTTTTAAAAAAATACCAAACCCCCCCCTAAAAAAATAAACACAAAAACCGGGGCAAACTTAAATTTTAACCATTAAAAAAATAAACGGACCCAAATAAACAAACACTAAAAAACAATTTTAAAACAAAATCTTTTTTACAAAAAACACAAACAAAAATAATTGTTAATTTTTCCCCCCCCCCCCCCACTTTACAAAATAAACAAAACAATACAAAATTTAAAAATAAAAAACCCCCGGACCCCCCCTTTTTAAACAAACAAAAAACAACAAATTTAAAAATTAACCCCGTTTTTTTTTTTTTTGTTTTTTGTTGTTTGTTGTTGTTTTGTTTTTTTTTTTTTTTTTTTTTTTTTTTTTTTTTTTTTTAAATACACATTTTTTTACCAAAACCCTTAAAAGCCGTTTTGTTTGCTTACGTCCGGGGAAAAAAAACCACAAGTTTTTTTCCCCCCCCCCCCCCCCCCCCCCCCCTTTTCAAATACCCCCAAATCCGGAAAGTACCAAAAAAAGGGGCGCCCACACAAAACAAAAAAAAAAAAAAAAAAAAAAAAAAAAAAAAAAAAAGAGAATGGAAAATTTGGAAACACAGGGGCCCCCCTAAAAAAAAACAAAGGCACCGACCCCCCCCCCCCTACACCCCCCCCACCCCCCCCCCCTTATTTGGGCGGGGGCATAATTTAAAATTCCGACAACACAAAATTAGTATTGAAAAAGTGGGGGGGAGCTTGTTGTCAGGGGGCCACCCCCCCGGATTTTTAAGTGTGGGCCGGCAGGGGAAATTAACACTTATGTCCCCCGGTGGTCTCGGAATTGCCGCCGGCCAACGAGGGGGGGCGGCACCCAACCGGACCATCCCATGACCAATCGGAATGGGACCCCTACCAAAGCCAAAAAAAGGCAACAGGTAGAATAGTATAGGGATAGCCAAAATTTGGGGGCCAAACCTTACTTTTTTTCCCCAAAAAAAAATATACCGGGGCCCTTTTTTGTTCAAAAAAAAAAAACATTATACCCCCCCCCAAATCCAAAAAAAATTTACCCAACAAAATAAAAAAACACAATTTTTTACCAACAACCTTGGGGGTTTAAACACCCATAATACCCCCATTCAAATTAACCCCTAACCCCCCCCCCCCCCCCCCCCCCCCCCCCCCCCCCCCCCCGGAAAACCCCCCTATAAAAAAACAAAAACCAAAAAAAAAAAAAAATAACCAATTTGCCCCTCCCCCCTAAAAACATCTTAACCTTTGTTTGGTCCACATTATGATCTAATTTTGCCTGTGGTTTACTAAACACTAACGTTTTTTTCACCCCCTTTACCAAAAACGGTTAAACCTTTCCCAATAAAGGCCCCCGCGAGAAAACCCTTGTTTCGGGAAATTTCGGGAAAAGCGGGTTAAAAAGAAACCAACGCCCAACAGAAAAACCTTTACCCAGACTTTAAAGGTTTTCCACGCCCAAGCCCTTTTTTTTCCCCCCCAAACCCTACGAAAGGGTCGGCTCACGGGGAAACCCTTTTTAATTGAACGCCCATTTGGGGAATTTTTTAAAATTCCCCCCAATGGGGGGCGCTTCCCCCCCCGGGGGACGTAAATGAAGATTTTGCTAAAAATTCTTGCCTTAAAAAAAGGCCGGGTTTTTTCCCGGGCCCCGGGTTCAAAAAACCCCCTCGGAAACAATCTGGTCGACACAAAAACTTCTGATCCAAAAATTTTATTTGGGTTTTTCTTTAAAATTCCCCCCGGGTGAAACGTGGAATTTTTCCCTCCAACGAATCCCCCTTTTCGTTTTTGAATGAGTAACCGACCCAAAAAACGCCAAAAATAAAGGGAAATCTCGTCTGTATTAGCCGCAAAAACCCAAAACCCAAACGCTGGGAAAAACCGGGGGGGCCCATAAAAAAATCCCCTTATTCACCAGCCGTAAAAAACAGTAAAACAAAAACTAGCAAGGGCCCCTGGGGGCCCAGGCAAAATAAAATTGCCTTGCTTCTCGCATCAAAACCTTTGTGCTTATATAAACACAAAAAACGTGGGAACAAGCCCAAGGAAAACCAAATTGACACAATTTTAAACCCCAAATTTCCCACCTCGAATACCCCCCCCCCTTCCCCCAAAAAATTTACCCCTTTTTTTCGAATCGGGGGCCCCTTTTTCTAGGGAACCCACAACAAATATTTTTTAAACAGGGGTTTAAAAGGGGCCTCATAAAAAAGGCAAATTGGGGGAAAGGGCTAACCCCGGGAAAAAAAAGGCCGGGGGGGGACCCAAAATTTTAAAATTCCCTTTAAGTTTCCCAAACTTATTTCCCCTTCCTCACCAAAACCCTGCCAAATCACCCCAATGCCCACGGGAATTTGGGTAAAGTTTGTCTCTTGAGGGCCAAAAACCCCCATCCATTTCCCCCCAAAATACTGTCTAACTCGACCATTCAAAATCAGTAGTCCCGGAAAAGAAAGGGAAACCCATGAAACCGGATAAGGACCCCCGGTGGAAAGGGGTCAAAAAACAAGGTCTCTGAAGGGAGTCTAAAATCTCCCCTCTCATCCGCGGAGACAACACGGGATCGTGCAGTTTCATTTTCGAGTTTTAACCCGCCCTTGGCTCTTTGGAATTTGTATTAACTCGCAAGTCGGCGATTGGAAAAATTTTGGAACTTTTTTAGTTGGGGTTGCTCGTGACGTCACTTTGAAGTTTGAATTGACCAATGGGAGGCGCTGCCAAGAGGACGTGGAATGACGGATCTGCTGTATCTGATGCCTTATAGGCCGGGCTTTCTGTCCACAGTGCAGAAAACTCTCAGCACAATCTGTCGACACTAAAGCTTCTGATCCAGATTTATTCTCGGTGTCATCTATTCGCCTCGTGAAACGTTTGTAAATTTCTCTCCGACGAATCATCTTCGATTTTGAATGAGTAATCGACAAGACGCCACAAAAATGAAGGAATCTAGTCTGCGGATGTAGCGTCGTACCCAGTACCACAGCGCTCGGCCACTCGTGGCCTGTATGCTTATCCCAGACAGCTACAGACAGTACACAGAACTAAGCAATGGCCCATAGTGACAAGGCAGTAGAGTATCAATATGCCTTAGTTCTCGCATTACGCTTGTGCTTATAGAACACACAAAAACGTCGACAAGTCAAGGCACCACTGACGACAATCTCAATCGAATTCACCTCGCATATAATAAAAAAATCCCCCACCTTCCCACAAAAGATCCCATCGAATCGTGTACCTTTATTTTGATGGACCCCACACAAACAGATTTCATTGACAGCGTTACGAGTGCCTCCTAAAAGGCTTTATGCAGCTAACGGAGAGCAGGCGAACGCATTAATTTCCTAGAGATTCAACTATTTCCATCCCTCACCAGAAATTGGCCACATATCAGCCAATGTTCACAGGACTTTGAGTACAGATGTCTCTGGATGCCAAAATCCCATTCTCCACCAGAGATACTGTCTAACTCGAACCATTTCACGACTGGAGTCCGGGAGAGAAGAGAACGTAATATCCTGTAGTAGACAGGATGAAGGATCCCCGGTCGGAACGAAAGAGGTCCAAGGACAAGGTCCTCTGAAGAAGGAGTCTGAAATCAGTCCCTCTGACCACCAGCGGAGATGACAACACGGAATCGATGAGTTCTAGTTCTTCATTTGCGAGATTGACCCGCCCTCTTATGACTCTTTGGGAAAATTTGTATTGGACTTCGCATAGTCGGCGATTGGAAAAAGGTTGCGGAACTATTTGAGATTGTGGATAGCCTTTATGCTGCTGTTTGTGCAATGCAATAAGAGTGCTTGAATTAATTTAATTGTTGTTGAGAAAGAGTTAGGATAAAATTTTAGCATGACCTTCGTTTTCGTTGATCGCCAGATACATCAAGAAATCTTTGTCATCAAGAATATTGGTGCGGATTAAATACAAAAACAATTATCATTACAATTTGTGGTAATGAATGTGCCATAAGTGGCAAATCCCAACTGTACCTCACGTAGCGCCCCTAATGATGTGATCAAACAGACATTTCAAGGACGACGAACCGACCAATTTATATATGCCTAGATTATACAGGAAAATTCATTGCATATGGCAAGAGAGGATGATCATATTAACGGAAAGTGCTGTGTAGTGAATTTTAAAACCTCATAGATTGACTATTCGTTATATATTGATGGCAAAAAGTGAAGCTTAGATGCACCTTGAAAGTAGAGTTGATAGCTAGCTAAGTTGTATATAACCTTTGATCTTCCACATTATTCGATCTAAGGTGCCTGGCGAGGACGTCACACTTAACGTTCTCACCCTGCTACCATACCAGTTAACTTCAACAATGACGGCGGCGACGAGAGACATCTTGTGATCCCCCAGGCAGATCAGAGACGCTGGTGACAGACACAACCGTCAGAGTACCGTACCAGGACTTTACTTGTCACGTCACGACTTCTCACGTAGAGGGTCGGCTCACTGGGAAGGACGCTTTAGTGACGTCACTTTGAAGTTTGAATTGACCAATGGGAGGAGCTGCCAACAGAGGACGTAGAATGACGGATTTTGCTGTACTGATGGGCCTTATTAAGGCCGGGCTTTCTGTCCACATTTTTTCAATGAACTCGATCCAATTTTTCTACAACTAAATCTTATACACATACTATTCGTTTACTTATTGTATCTATGTTTCTTTTTAGTTACCTTTACTTTCTATCCTACTAACGAATTTTCCTTCCTTTTTGAAAGTGAAGTAGTTATCTAGCAATACGCAACAAAAATGAGTAGATCACTTCTTCATTTATTGTTATCCTGCGTACCCAGTTAGTGTTCCCACATCGCTCTTGTACACATCTTTGCCATTGGTATGCTTCTCACCAGCCCTCTACATACGATATGACCACATAACTATGCAATATCCCATTTCTTTCGCATGAAGGATCAATATGCCCTAAGTCTTCTCGCATCTTCGCTTTTGCTTTATGAACACAAACGTCGACTAAGTCAACAAGGGGCACCAGCCGAGCGCCACTCTTCAAATCGAATTCAATATCGCATAGCCCCACTGACCCACAAAATTCCACCATCGAATCGTGTCCCCATTATGGCCGATAGATGGAACCCACAACAAGATTTAGTTTACAGCGTGTTAGATTTTCTCATAAAAAGGGCTATTGAGGGGCAGCTAAACGGAGAGCCAGAGGCGAACCGAAGTTAATTCTCCTAGAGATTCCCAACTTATTTCCATCCTAACCATAAACTGGCCACATAATCCAGCCAATGTCACACAGACTTTGGTACGATGTCTCTTGATGCCACCAATCCCATCCATTCTTCTCCCACAGATACTGTCTAAACTCGGACCATTCAAAGACTCAGTGAGTCCCGGAGAGAAACGTAAATCCATGAATAGCCAGGATGCAGGAGTCCCCGGTCGGAAAGAGGTCAAGGACAAGGTCCTCTGAGACGGAGTCTGAATCAGTCACCCTCTTGACATCAAGCGGAGAAGAAACAACACGGGATCGATTGCCGTTCTTCATTTTGCGATATCGAACCCGCCTCTGATGACTATTCGGAATTTGTATTGGAAACTCGCATAGTCGGCGATTGGAAAGTTTGCGGAAACTATTCTGAGAGTGTGGGATAGCCTTTATGTGCTTTTGGTGCATGCAATAAGAGTGCTGGCATTGATTATATTGTTGGTGAAGAAAGAGTAGGAATAAAATTAAGCGACTTCCCGGTTTCTGTGATCGCCAGAGGGGGGGGGGGGGGGGGGGGGGTGACATCAAGAAATCTTTGTATATCAAGAATATTGGGGCTGATTAAATACAAAACCAATTATCATACAATTTGTGGTAATGAATGGCCATAAGTGGCAAAATCCCACGGGTACCTCACGTAGCGCCCCTAAATGATTGTGAGTTTGAGAATTAAAACAGACATCTCAAAGGACGACGAAGCTGGACCAATTTTTATATTATGCCTAGATTTACAGTAAAATTCATTGGCATCTGGCAAGAGCTGTGATCATATTAACGGAAAGTGCTGGGTATTGAATTTTAAAACCTCTAAGGATTGGACTATTCGTCTAATCTTGATTGGCAAAAAGTGATAGCTTAGATTGCACCTGAAAGGTAGAGTCGATGCATAGCTAAGTGGTATCATAACCTGTGATCTGTCCACCATTATAGGGAAAAAAACCAAAATCTAAGGTGGCCTTGCGATGACGTCACCACTTAACGTTCTCACCTCTTAACATAAAAGGGAAAACCCCAATCTCCATTCTCCCAACCAGTATACTGTCTAAACTCGCACCATGTCAATGAATGTATAGCCAGGATGAAGGATCCCCGGTCGGAAGAGGTCAAGGGACAAGGTCCCTCTGGAGACGGAGTCTGAATCAGTCACCTCTGACATCCAAGCGGAGAGAGCCAACACGGGATCGATGCAGTTCTTCATTGTCGAGATTGGACCCGCCCGCTGTGACTCTTGGGAATTTGGATTTGTATTGGACTCGCATAGTAGGCGATTGGAAGTTTGCAGCGAACATTTGGAGTTTTGTGTAGTCTATGTTGCTGTGTGGCAAATGCAATAAGAGTGGCTTCATTATTTATTGTTGTTGAAGAAAGAGTAGGAATAAATTTATTAAGCATGAATTGAACTTCGTTTTATTTGCTTCGGCTAGATAGATATGTCAAGAATCTTTGTATATCAAGAGAT